>VZRZ01001588.1:0-247738 GCA_013398175.1 Climacteris rufus | reverse complement strand
GTCAATTGGGTCTTTGTGAGGATCTTTTTTTTTTTTCTTTTTTTAAAATCTGTGATTGTGAATATAACAAACAAGCTCTAAAAACATCTAAGACTTAGTGCGTTACAGAAAAAATATAAAATACTGCTAAAAATGTAAGACACCACAATACACTGGGGTAAAAACTGAGCTTATTATTTAAAAAAAAAAAAAAAGTTCTCAGGAAAAAGTACACCACTTTCTGTTCGAGTTCATCTTGTGCTGTGTTAGTAGTCGGGGCATTTCCAAGGTCTGCCCATTCTCATGGCAAGTAGTTATTGCACAAATGCAAAGAGTTAATTTTTTAATTAAAAAAAAATAAAATGAAAAGGGACATGAGGGAAACAATTAAAAAAAAAAAAAAAAGGAAAGAAAAAGAACATCCCCCCCTCCCCAGCCTCCATCTGCTTTGGGATCAATATCCAAATTTGTACGTGTGACATTCTCGCAGCATTTCCAGCAAGGAACGGGAGAAAATGCTTTTCACCACAGAAATGCATAGAGTATTCTGAGAGGAACAACCTTGTGTTTGGCAGAGCTGATCCAACACTTACACTAGGGCTTCTTTCACTCGGATTTTCATTTTCTTTTTGGGCTACACCAGAAGGAAAAAGAACCTGACGTGGGAAATTCGCCGGACGGTTTTGTTTTAGTGGGACACCCTCGAAAGGCAAAGTGCAAATTTGCTCTCCCAGCCACGGGAGCGGAGCTGTGCCCTGCAGCTGCCTCAGCACCTTCCCTGTGCCACGCCAGGGGGGCTCAGCACCCATCCCTCCCTCGGGGCTGCACCCCGCTCTCCTGCTGCTCCCCAGGGCCGCCCCACCAGGGACAGCCTGTCTGAACTCATCCTGGCCCTGCAGGGAAACCAAACCACCCCCCTGTGCCACACTTCAGTGCACACCGTGGAGTTCCAGAGCTCACACCAGGAAAAGTTGAAAAGTTGCTGCTGCACAAGGTGAATTATTATTTTGCTCCTTTTTTTTTTTCATCTTTTTTTTTTTTTTTTTAATCCTTGACCAACTTTTGAATGAGAAGGAAATCAGCTCTGAATTCAGAAAGTCAAACATATGCCAACAAAGATGAACATCACAGGAAACCAGTCTCTCATTTTAAATGAACACTCGTGAGTTAATTGCAATGTGCTCTGACCAGGGGCTCTGCGTCTTCAGCAAATTCTCAGTAGAGGCTCTAGGAGGCTCAGGGTATTTTCTCTCTCTGTATATTTTAAGTCTCTTCTCTCACAACTGAGGCTTCTTATTCTCACTCCTAAATTATTTTTAAAACTATTTAAATAATATTATTTATTAGGCATTTAGATAAAATACTTTTTTTTTTTCCTTAAAAAAAAAATGATTGCTCTAGAAAACACAACAGGGGCACAACGATATGGATACTATGAGCCAACACCACCTGCTCCATCTCTAGGATATCCCAAGCTTTCTCCAACATCCATTTAGGGGACAGCAACCTGGTCTAGTGGGAGGTGTCCCTGCCCATGGCAGGAGGTTGGAATGGGATGAGCTTTAAGGTCCCTTCCAACCCAAACCAAAGATATGTACATACTCCTGTTGTGTTCACATCAAACAAAAAAAACAAACCTCGACAAAAAGCAACTGTTAAAAATTAATCTCATAAATAGGAAATATTAGATTGTTGTCCTAATTACAAACCACCTCTGTGTATTTCACCTTATGATGCTGTAGAGAGAGCAAGCTCGGGGAGGGCAGGCGAGCGCTGGGGAGGGCTGAGGGTGCCGGGGAGGGAGAGCCTGTTCTGCACAAAACCAAACCAAGGCTGGCATGACTCGATGGTGCCTCACCAGCCAGAGCCAGCACAGCTCTGGGCACGGGGATGGGGACAGCAGGGGTGGCTGATGGCACAGGAGGACAGAGCTGCCGTGGGTGAGCGTTTCTGGGCACTGACAGAGCCACGAGCATCGCTCTGGGCGGTGGGTGATGGCCTAACCCAAGCCAGCCCACAGGGAGATGGGGATTTGGTTTTTTTCCCCAGGAATCTGATTCTCCTGAAGCAGAGCTCAGCCCTGCTGGCTGTGGGACACGAACCCCCAGACACAGACCCAGAGCTCCTATTGCACAAAGACTCCTCCCACAGTGCTGGGAGAGAAGCACATTCCAGTGCTGGGACACTGGGATGCTCCAGCAGGGTTTGCTCTCCCTCCCCAAAACTGAAAAGTGGCCGGGAATGCTGCAATCCAGATCACTGTGCTTTAGATTATTCTCCACGAAGAGATCAGGAAATAAGGCACATAGCTTTCCAAGTACAGAAAGAGTGAATTTCAGGAAGCTAAACCTAAAGACTTAACAGGAAATGTGGCAACACACAGGATTTTGATGATATGCCTGTTGAGTGAAAATAATTTCAAGCTCAATTAAAATCTTTCCCCCACAGAAAAAAAGAAATGACCAATGATCTCCATCTCTCTAGTGAAGGTAAGAAGGAAATGGAAGCCCTGATCAAGGAAAAGAATAATACAGATGTGACCTTGCTTATTCCCCACACCCCTCCTTTCCAAACCAGACGCTCAAGTACTCCCTGCATCACCTGTACCAGCATCCAGAGGTAACCAGATACTTTGGAAACACTTTTAAAGCTAGTAATAACTTACCCACATATAAATAACACATCAAAATAGCACAAAGGGTCCAACACAAGCTAATAAAAGCCAGAGAAGTCTGATTGAAAGACTGATTGCAAAAATATTTTTTCTAGTTACTTGGAGACAAGATTGTACTTCAGAGCAAGTCAAGTGCCAAGTTTTATTTATTCTCTTGAAAGCACAGACACTTGCCTTCCAAGAGGAGCTGCCTAACAGAAAATTTCTACCTTGTTCCTAAGAATACTTGAATTTTCAGCTTAGGGAGAGCAAGGCTGAGCTGCTTGCTTTAATTCCATACTTGGCTTTAATTTATTTCATCAGCTGGTTCTGTGATTGTTTCAAATATGTCTTTACTGTCCACCTTCCCACTGTACACTGATAAAGGAGAGTGCACCACAGATGTGTAAACATCTGGTATTTTAACTTCCTGCAGGAAGCCAAACCTACAGACGAGGTTTGACCCCTCCTTTCCAGTTCCTCAGCTCTTGCACATCTCAGGCCCTTGGGATCATTTTTATGTATTCTGCACATGATCTTCCCCATCCTCAGTATTAAATCCAGCAGCCTGGTCTCTCCAGTGGCTTAATCCCCTCTTTACAGCAGGGACTGGATCTGACAAGTGGGGAATGGCATCCCCTGCCCATTAAAACACACACTGGTTTTAAGCCCTCGCTCACCCACATCCCAGATGATTTCACAAATTTGGCTGGAGCAGTTCTGCTGCACCATTAGGACCAAGCACACAAATGCTAAATACACAGAGGGGCTTTTCCACACTGGAAAGATGAACACAGTCACATTTAACAACTCCTAAAAATGCATATTAATTACCTGCATGGACAGAAGAGAACACAGCTCTTGTTCTTGCTGTCAAGAGGGAGGCTGTGCTGTTGTGACACCACCAGAATTCCACAATAACTGCAAAAATCAGGTATGGCACCACAACAGCAGGAAATTCTGGTCATGACTCTCCATTTCCAAGGATCTTTGGATGGAGATTGTACTATGTAGGACAAATATCTCTAAAATTCAAACAGAAAGTCAAAGACATGACATCCCAGGGGTATTCACTTTGCTGCACTGGTTCCTGCACTATTTTGTTATGGTTAAGGATTCAGTTGCCCTCTGCACTCAGCTGGTTCAAAATCCAAAGAGACTGAAATGATGTGATGAAACCAACACTTTTAATAAGAAATCTACAGAACTGGGGCTAAAATCTCCTAACATCAGTGTGAGTAAAGCAAGCTTGAGAATGGCAGAATTGTCCTTTACAGAAGAGCTGGACAAGGAACAAATACAATAATCTTATTAATTTTTAAAAAGGAGGCATTTCCTTTCAATGCACTTTAGTGCCAGAACATGTTTGTGAATAGCAATGAAAATCAAGCCCAGGAATCCCATCAAGGTTTGGGTTTTTTTCTCCGTTCATAAGAGTTGTAGAAACACAGACTTCCCAGAGAGCCAAGGACTTTGGGATGGATAGGGATGGCCAGGTCTTGGGAAAAGCAGGTCCTGGATTGTACCAGGGGATGCTGGTGAGGGGCTCACTAATAAAGCTCAATGAATGACTTTCTTCAACTGGAAAATGACCTTATAATTTAAAACTTCTATTAAATATGCCACAGTACCACTTGGCTGGGGAGAAATCATCCCTGAGGACAGAGATGGCACCACTTACATACCTGTTTTTAAGGCTTTTTGAAAACTTAAGTGCACAGGCCTAACGCTAATCTTCTCCAAAAGGATAAATTTCACGTTCAGAGCATAAAACCATTTTATCCTTGCATATTAATAGGGTAGGGTAGAGTCCATGACCTGGTCATGTAGGACTAATCAGTCCCTAGGCAAGGCATAAAGGGCTTTTCTTGCTATAAAGTCCATTATTAACTATACTTTATATATGGCATAGTCAATATATCCTATAAAAGAGATGGGGAGGAAAGAACAAATTGGTGAAATTATATTTCTACATTTTAGAGCTCAAATATATGTGAAGGAGACAGGGACTGCTATGTCCCTTTTCAAACTAAGAAGGTTGAGTCAGAAAAGAAATTCAGATCTTGTACTTCTTGCAATTTAAAGCCAGATTTTAAACTGCTGGGGGAGGGGGGGAAGTCTTTCCTTTGCAGAGAATTTTTAAATTCCCTCTTTTTAAAAAAATAAGTTGATTGTATATGCAATACAAAGAAAGAAAATGTTGATGTTCACAGAGCAGAAAGTGAGAGGGGAAGGCAGGACAAGACAGGAGTCAACCCAATCCTGCTTTGTTGATGGTTTTTATCCATATGGGTTAAATTTTGGGATAAGAGGCTGCAACCAGTTGGTCACATCAGGGCCAAAACTGTCACACACTCATGGGAAAGCCCTGGTTTGGTTTCAGGGAATGTTAAATCCAGTCCCCACCTAAGAACCGACTCTCCTCCTTCTCCTGCTGTTCCTGAGAGTCTCCAAGAAACACTCAGAGCTTAAGACAGAGAATCTCCACTGGGTGAAGAGGAAATCAGGGAGAATTTCAGAAATTCACTTGTAGAAAGAGACACAAATGCAGCAAAAAGAGTGCCCTCCACCCACAGGTTAAAAACATCACCACTGCACTTTGATTCTGCAGCAAATTGCCAAGTTACTGATCCCTCACAACCCTGCTAAAGGCACAGATTTCTGTGGCATCTCAATTGAAATAAAACATTTTGGATCCAAGTGCAAAGTGTCCAAACCCAATTACTTTTTTCTGTGTATTCTCATAACTTATGTATGGTCAAAATGTGGGGTTTTTTTTTCTTCCTGCTTCTAACCTCCTCTGTTTTAGCCAGGAGCATTCTTATTCATAAAAGCTTTAAGAATACTGGAAATTAATAATTTTAAGATGGGAAATGACAGCCTTCTGATGGCAGCTGTGCTAGTGGGGACTGCAGCCACTGTTAGCATTTTCCATTATTTCATCACATTAGTCACATTTCCCTCAATCCTATTTTATGTCAATTTATTAGCTTTGTAGTTTGAATTACCACTGGAACGATGCACTTCTCTAACTCACTATTTCTTCTGTTAAAGGTTTGAAAAATAGCAACTTTTAAGTAATTGGATTGGAAAATATTGCATAGAATTCTGTTGTGTTCATGACCCCTCTGCTCTACACCAATCCCATATCAACAAGTTACATAAAAATAATGCAAAGATCTTTTAGCTAATGAGAAAGGCACATACTTTTTTCTTTTTAACTGTGATATAGATTTTTCCTATTACAGCAAGGAGTTTATTATTCAAGGACTCACTAATTCATGATATGGGCAGAGTGCACTGATATGGTTTCCTTTAAAGGGTGGCTCTATTTATAGGCATTTTACATATGAATAAATAAAATGTCAAATTTTATGGCATCAAAGCAACTGTAATTAAATGCATTTCTGCCAATAAACATGTGCAATCCTGTTGTCTGAAATCTGTATCCTCGAAAATGGAAGTGTATTGACAATCCCACTGCATGACCCCTCTGCCAAGGGATACTCATCCCTGGCTTTTAGCAAACAAAACACTGCACTTTTTTTCCCTTCCCTAACCATCCAGAGAGAAAAATCAACAATTTAACTGCAATACAAATGTATTTCTGTTAAAATAGCCCTGGCCCTTCATGCACAGCGTTAGTAAGAGCATGGAACTGGAAACAGAGAGAGAAAATAAAATGCTTTTAAAGAACCTCAGAAAAAACAGACTCTGGCATGATGGACTTCCTGAAAACTGCCTGTGCTTTTATCCATCAGGAAAAGAAACCTTGGCCACGAGGGCTCTGCTGCCCTGTGAGATGAGCCCCATGTCACACATTCCCTGCCCCTGGAATCAGCCACCCAAGGGATGACAGCCACTGCGCTGCTCTTTGGCATTTCTTCCCCTCCAACTTTTTATCCTTTTAATTAAGTAAAAAGAAAAGTGACTCCAATGCACATTTTCCTCCCAAGAGCGGGTTCCCAATGCTGCATTGATCCCAAGTATGGCCCACACCCTGCAGTGTGAGCTCAGCCTCTGAACTGGGGGGCTGGGCCAGTAAAGCCAGCAGGTACCTCATGTCCAACCCGAGAACCTCAGCAGTAGTTCAACTCACCCATCCTACTTCCCACTGAAACAGAAAAGCAGCTGTGACCTTGGTTAAACAGCGGGACAAACCCTGGGAGCATCACTGAGCTCCAGGAGCCTGAGCTGAGGGTGCTCCTCTGGCCCTGCCCTCCAACCAGGAGGTCACCAAGGAACCCAAAGTGACTCCAGGCAGGGTCACCCCCACAGCATCTCAGCAGGCTAATCCACATTCAACACAGATCATTAAATATGAAACAGCAAAAGGAGCTAAGCCATTAATAAAGTGCCAAAAATATAGGAAATACTGACAGCATTTTATTTGATTAATTTTATAATAGATCCCAATGACAACCCTTGGCAGGATGGAGTGGCTTCTGACTTCTGAACGCTGTCTTTATCCAGCAGAATTACATGACTCAGATGGAATAATGGAGCTTAGAATTAACAGTTAGTGTTATGAAAGAAAGATTTCCTCTAGGGCAAGCTACAGATACGCTCTTTAAAAATCATTACAGCATTAAAAACTGGGTGGACGCTAAAGAATCCTAAAGAACTAGTGGGAACCTGAAAAGCCAAACAAAAATAAACAGGAAAAAAAAATAAAAGATATGTTTCAAGGCACTTACATATTGCTTATTAAGAAGAGAGATTGACCTTAAGTGCTGCATTTGCGTGCGACCTGTGAATACAGTTCTGCTGTCTACAATGCAGCCAGAGCTCTCAGTAAGCATCATGGAATGCAATCAGATAGACACAGGCACAAGAACAGTTTGGGGAATATTAACTTAAAACAAAAAATAAAAATCATCAAACAGAAAAAAAACCCCTCACTATGGAGAAAGCTGAGAGTAACCACTTGACTGCACCCAGCACCTGGGTCTCAAATCAGCAGACAAGGACAGTAGGAACAGACTGGCAAGTGTATTGCCTCGAATTAATAAAAAAACCCAACCTGAACCAAACAAAAAAAAAAAAAAAAAAAAAAAAAAAGAAGGTAAGAAAATATCTGCATCTCCCGGGCAGAAAGTTTTTTCTTGGCTGGAGATGCAGCTCGTCATGACTTGTACTAAGGTATGTGTACTTCTAGGACATGCATTTATCCACGGAGCTGTGCTTTGGAAGCCAAACCAGGACACTGGGCAGGCACAGAGAGGTCACCCTTTGCTCCACTCCGCTCCCACGGACGGGGCACGTGTGTCCCACCCGGGGCTGTCACTGCCAATCGTCCCCTCAGCTCATCACACCGAGGGGCAGCTGCTCTCTCTCTCTCTGTTCCTCAATTTTAGTTTTGCATCACAAGTCCCCAATCACCCAAGGAGGAATCCTGAAACAGCTAGCAGTGAAAATCAGAAATAAATCCCTGCCTTTCAGCCTCCTAGAGCCTTCTTTCCTTAGTCATGAAAAGGATGGATTTTAGTGTACTGATTCTTAATTGGTGAAAACTTGCGCTAAGTGCTGCTGTCGCATGTTAAGAGACTGTAAATGAAATACATAAGTTCTAAAACATCATGCAAGAAATGTGGTTTCACATCTTACAGTCAAAAATCCTACTAATGAATTAATACAAGCACACTGAGGTGTAATATTGGGAACATACCTTTAAAGTCGGAACTCCTCTCCCCCATCCCTCCCCTCCCCCAAAATCAGAAAAGTAATATTAATTAAACTTAAGAAGTAATGAATGCACCATTAAAGTGTCATCAAAAAGATGCTGACCTAAGACAAAAGTTCAATGATACACAATACGGTCAAAAAAGTCTTCAATCAATAATATACAGTATGACAACTACATCTTGTAAATTATACCCAATACTGCCGGCAGTCTATCCCTCTAAAGAATATTTGCCCCCTTTCATCCCTTCCTAACAATCAGATAATAAAATACAGCACCTATAAATAAGCAAAAAAAAAATTATATATATATATATTTATATATATATATATATTCCGAAATCATCTATTGTTAGTTTTAAAGATATGGCAATAAAGGAGTCTAAATTAGCAAACTTGTAGAAGCCATAACTGATAAAACAGCTTATTGAAAAAAGGTGGCAGTAATGCACTCTATGTGTGCACAAGTACGTAAGAAAATACACAGACGTATAAAATTGCACGCACACACCCACGCACACACATCCTTCCACGCACCTCTATGCTCACGCATATACATATAGACAACAGGAGGAGTTAGAGACAAGTTAGAATTGGATTTGTACTTTGATCAGCCCTAACCTGTGCATAAAATCATGGAAAAAGGCTGTATTTCTGCAGGGCAGAACGGGCTGGACTGGGACTCGAGAGCACGAAGGTTTTGGTTTGGAGCTCGGGCTGCTTCCACCCCGGTAAGAGCCCGTCTGGTCATTGCCATGTACTCTTTATCCACGCAAAAAAAGGAGCTTCCCACAACTAAAACGTATTTAAAATCAGTGCTTGTGGCGGGAAGAGAGTCAGTAAATGGCCACCAACAGCAGGAGAAGGGCTGGCTCTGCGGCAGCTCCAGTCCCTCTTAGTGGTGTGTGACAGCAGTCGGACACGTGAACTGCGTTCCCATGGACTCCAGGTACGCTGAATGCTCGGGACACGGCCTACGCCCCCGAAGTAGCAGGCTGAAATGTTACTGGCCAACGTTTGTGGAGCGATCTGCCTTTGCTGCAAGGAAATCCTGTACGCTACGAACCAAGTGAAATGATCAAGTACATGCTGCTTCTAAGTTGTCTCCTAAACCTCCCAGATATGAGGTCTGATCAGCGTGCTCTGTGGTTAGAGGTTAAAAAGCAGATTATAAAATACCTAGATTCAGATTTTTTTTTTTTGTCCTGATTTGGCCTAAAATGGAGAGTATTAAACAAATTCTGGGCTGCAAAAGACCAGAATCAGTTAAAGCTATGAAACAATGTGCACTACGTGTCAATATTCTATTTCACTTACAAGAAAACACTAAGTCAGCTACCACAAATTAAGATATTTTCCTGATGTGACTTTTTTTTTTGTTTTGTTAAAAAATATGTGGAGTAAATGTGTTTTTTTTTTAATTCAAAGTTTCAAACAACAAGATTCTTTTCTTTTCTTGAAAATATGTAGGAATCCAAACTAGTGTGTTTAGAGTCGGTTGACTGTGCAATCTCTTAGTGGCAACTGAACAGCTACAAAAAACTTTCTTTTTTTTTCTTTTTCTTGAAAAATCTCCCCTTTTTTCCTGGTTTAAGAAGATAATAGTGTATTATCGCTCTGTAGCCATTAGATGGCAGATAAAAAGCCCCCTTTTAATATGTGGGTTTGATTTTTTTTGTAAGATTTTTTTTTTTTTTTAGTTTTTTTTTTTTCCCCCCGTTTTTCATTTTTTTAAAGCCCCACACCAAAGAGGAGGGCACAAGGCAAAGCTGTATGAGTTATTCCAGAAATTGTGGAAATCACTTAGGGCAATAATAAAAACACTTCAGGGTACAAAAAAGCTTGACTACACATTTCAGTTTTCTTCCTCGAAAACACAAACATAAATTGGGCTTAACGCTCCTTTTTGATTTCTATATGCACCTTGGCCTATGGCGTTTTTGCCCTGTGGCCCGCAGGGCGGTTAAGTGCGAACACAATAAAACCAGTAGAGGTCCAGTTTGACTTCCCAGCTCTCCCGAGTTGGGCCAGTTTAATCTCAAAACTCCCACTCGACGGCCTCTTCCCGACTGGCGGCCTTCTCCAAGCGGTGGATGATGTTGTTCAAGTTGGCCGCTTTCTTTTTCCGCAGGGAGCTGTCTCGCGTGTTCCTGGAGCTCGCCGCCTCCGAGAAGCCGAACAAGCTCTGGAGAGAGTTGGCTTTCTGCGAGCCTGAGGCCGGCGTCGAGCTCGTACTTGGCACACTGGAGATTTTCTCTGAACTTTCTTTTGACTTGTAGGAGCTCTCCCCCGTAAGGACTGAGGTGGAGGCAGCTGAGGTAGAGGCATCCCCTTCCGTGGCAGAGTTTGGCAGTGTCTCCAGAGCGTCTCCCGGGCGCTGCGGTGCCGGCGGGGAGCTCTGGCGCGGCGCTCTGGGCCGGCCCTCGTCGTCGGTGTCCTCCAGGCTCTCGGGCTCCGCTTTCTCCGAAGGCCTGGCGCCTCGCAGTGCCTCTTCCCCCGCCTCGAAAGCCGGCTCGGCGGGCCCTCCCTGAGACTTGGCGGCCGCATTGCTGAACTCGTCCGCCTCCGGGCCGCTCGGCTTCCCGTCGGGAGGGCCTTCCGCGTCCACGCCGTCGCAGCTGTCCCCCTCGGAGCTGTGGGCCGCCCTGCTGCTTCTGGCCGAAGGGGAGTCGCTCGACCCGGCCTGGCTCTGGCTCCCGGCTTGGATCTCCTCGATGAACAGCTCCCGGCGGATGCGGGACCTAGGAGACAGGGGAGAGCGCTGTGAGTCTGCGGGGGGCCCTGCAGAGATACCCACCTCCACCAAAAACGCCCTTTCCACTCAGAGTGCCCTTCTGTGGAATCTTTAAGGCTGGAAAAGACTTCCAAGGTCGTTGAACCCAACTTCCAATCAACTACCACCCAACCCTACCGCCAAGTGCCGCGCTGACTCGTTTTCTGAACGCTTCCAGGGATGGTGACTGACTCCACTGCTTCCCTGATGGGAAATGTATTTGTATTTCTACAAGACCCAGAATAAAGTGGATTTTAATTACAAAACAATTCAAATTTCTATTAGAAGTGAGCCAGTCTGCCTACACAAAAAATAAACAAATAAAAAAACCTGGGCAAGCCCCTTTGTGTTCTCCTGGACAGCGAGGAGAAATGAAGAGCCTGTTGTGCTGAAAGAGCTGTGAGGAAGCCCAGCTTTTGACAGGCTGACAGTCTATGAGCTTGTCTGACTCCTGCCTCATTTTTTATTTAAAAAATCAATTTCAGAACATGGATAGTGACAAGCCAAGCAGTGCATTTCATGGGAATGACTGCACTCCATGTGTGGGTAGAATTGCCTGGTGTGCAAGGATACCCCGAACACACCACCTCTGCCACTTCACTCGGGCCTTCCCCTCTCTTCCTTCTCTGTTTAGAAGCTCCCCAAATCCTCATAAGTACAGAACAGTTTATGGAAAAACCCAAGGACCCGGGCAAACCCTTTCTCTGTCCTGCTCCATCCAGGAAAAGGTGATGAACACTGTTCAGGTCCTAATTTATAACCAAGAAGAAGCCTCAATGACCTGAGGTCAGGGATGGGACTGCAGGCCTGGAGAGGGTTTACCAAAACTTTGTCTTTCAGAGTGAAGATAAAACTCTTGGTTCCAGCCATGGGGGACTGCAAGGGGCCTGCAGACCACAAGTGAAACACTGTCCCAATGCTGATGGCTGTAAAGATTTTCTAGTTTTCCTTAACTGTGCTACGGAAGACAGCACGCAATGGAAAAGCATTGGCTAAATGCAGAACACCACCTGAATACTGCTTTTGAAGCTAATGATCTTATTGACTTACTTGAAATGCAACAGAGTATTTCAGCAGTACTCGCTGACTCCACACTTTTGAAGGATTTAGGGGGTCTGTAATTTTCCCTAGGAGAATATTATTCACCTAACAGAAGACCACAGGTGCTAACATTAATTTTCTATTACCATTAACTGCACGCATCCTGCAACATCGATTATCAGGCTCTATTTATGCCTAAAATCTCCCTGCATGGACATTGATCCAGAACATGCTGCTTCTGTAACATTCCCCAGGTCAGGAGAGGAGGCTGATAAGAGCTCTGTGCCTGCATGGCATTTAAAATACTCAGCTCCAGCAGATATTGAATGATGACATCCTTGCCAAGCATCTGACCACAGACCTACCAACATCAAATCCATGTCTGTGGAAATCCCTGGAATTCACACCCAATATATTGCTTCTGGAATCTGGTCTGGCTCCTGATTAACATAGTAATTAAATCCTTATGGTAAAGAAGAACTGGTGACAGCAGCTAGTGAATTCCAGAGAGCATTCCTCTTGGGGAAGGTGCTGGCCTCCACATCCACACACCCTGTTGACTTTCACCAGTGGAACTCAAAACATCAGAGATCTCCTAGGTGTTTGTTGTAGTTCCCTGGACAAACCTCCACACAACATCAAAACCAGCACAATGTAGAGCTCATTGAGAAATACACTCAGAATTTAGGACCCAAGAATGCTAGATTACAATTGCAGAAAGTTTGGTCTCATTCCTGATGTGTTTGTAGTATCATTTCTGTGGCCTTACTGAGTTTATGTGCCAGTTTCCACAGGTGAAGTGGGATAGAAATCCCTACCTCCTACTTTTTTGTACCATTCTTAGGACATCAGAGCCTCAAACTTTCATGTATCCTGTATATACTTCACTAATGCAAAGCAAGTGATATTTATTGTATATTCTGAGAGCTCTGTGACTGGTATGGATACAAAGCCATAGACTTGGAGAGGTTTGCAGATATCAAAATCCTTTATGCCTATTTCTATTCTGAAGTGAATTACTTCTTTGCCTGCTGAGGATATTTTTTTCAGCGTTCCTTTTTGCTGCAGGAAATAAATGCTAATGCTGACTTTCCATCTGGTGGATATAAAGGTAGATACTGATGTAGCAACCACCTTTGGAAAATGAGATTTGGGCTGAATCCGAAAGGAAAAGCATCACTGCAGAAGGATTCCCAAGACACAGGAAGACAAAATTGTCCAGACTGTGCCCTTCCTTACCTGAAGCTACTTTAAGGAAAAATTAGTATTAAAGAATAAGCAGATGATCTGAGATGTGGAACTGCTTCTGTATGAAAAGTCTTCAGTTTAGAAAAGAAATGGCTGAGGGAGAGTATAGAAGAGATAAATAAAGTTAAGTGTGGCCTGGAGAAGATGAAAAGGGGAAAGACCACTCATTTCCTATAACTGCAGAATGTCAGACCCTGCTCCCCTTGCACCACACAGAACCTTGTCCCTCTTTGCAACATCCTACAAATGGTTTAGGAATAATTCATGCATGATGGCTAACAAAGCCATTGTACAGGTTTGTGCTTTGATTTTTCAGTGGTGGCAACTGCTCAGAGCACCCAGGGCCCCACACAGGTTTGAAACGCCTTTTGAAAGCCCTGGAATCTCAGCAGCACAGAGAGCAGGCCCAGATCACCCAGCTCGTGCTGCCCCCAGCCCACAGCACCCTGTTGGGAGGGGTTTGATTCTGTGTCCAGCTGTCAGCACCCACTCCCCGGGCACGTGGGGCCGAGCGCGCTGATCACCGCGGGCTGGCGGTGCCTTCTCGCCCAGGCAGGGATCCCGTGATGGTGAGGGAGGTGCCACCTGCCACCAGTGCTCCCACACTCTGTGCCCAAGTGAGAACAGCACATTTTGCTGTCAGGCCAAAGGGAACATATTTTCATAGGCATCCCTCCAACTTGTGTGTAATTGCCTCAAAGTGGGAACTGGAAGAGGCCTGCATTTGGAGAACTCCGAGCGGTGCAGGGGCTGCATCTGTACTGAATTCAAGGCAGTGAAATTCAGTGTAAATACGACTACTTGTTTTTAAAATTTTGTATTGTTTACTATAAATATTATTTAACTATTGTGCACAATATTTTTGAGATAGCTCATTAAACTGTGCTGCTTCTGCTTCAGAAACTTCCCTGCTAAAAGCTGAGAAGGGCCAAAGTGAAAAACTACCCTTTAAATGTTAGTAGTTTCTAAAAACAAACAAGTTTAGCAATCTGGACTAATTAGGAACATTACTGGCTCTGACTGAAGGAGCAGAATAGTATTAAGTCTGGTAGCTTAACTGTACCTGTTCAATATTCATTAGCACAAATTTCTTGGAGAAAAGTCTGCTGCATTAATTAAGATTCCCAATCCCAAGCACAGTTGATAATATGTTTATTCAAATCCTTATAATTCTTATGTGCGATTCTAGTGCTGTCTCTTTTTATTGCTGTCTCTAGGCCAAAACTTACTTCAGGGGCTCAAATGTGGAAAAGGTTCCTCCTCAAATGAGAAAGGAACTGAACAGCATCTTATTTCAGTGGGACTTGATGTTTAATCATAACGATGAAATAAATCATAGAATTATGGAATTACTTGAGTTGGAAGGGACCTTAAAGATCATCCCAATCCACACCCCCTGCCATAGGCAGGGACACCTTCCACTATCCCAGGTTGCTCCAAGCCCTGTCCAACCTGGCCTTGGACACTTCAGGGATGGGGCAGCCACAGCTTCTCTGGGCACCCTGTGCCAGGGCCTCAGCACCCTCTCTAATCTAACACTGCCCTCTGCCAGTTTAAAGCCATTCCCCCTTGTCCTGCCACTCCAGGCCCCTCGAAGTCCCTCTGCAGCCACATCTGACTTCAGGGTTATTGGTTCTCTGTCCTTCAAGACTCCACGCAGCTTCCCAGAAACACAGCACACACTGTGCCTATTTTCAGAGCGCAGTGACTCAAGGCCTAAAAGAAAATCCTCTTTTTGCTCTTATGCAGGAAAATGACACAATGAAAGCAGGGCAATCCTGATGCCATCCAGCAAAGGACACTTCCAAGTACCCCCACCCAGTGTCCCTGGGACAACACCCACCACACACCCCGACACGTGTCTGTACGTGTGAGCATATCTGTGAGTGTGTGTATGTGAGTCAGACAGAGCAGCCCTGCCTACTGCAGTGGGTTCATAAATATTCATCAGTGGACATCTCTACATCCACACCCACCCCAAAAGCCAGACTTTCTGTTTAAAAGCACTACTTACATCCATATGTGAATATTGCTGCTCCTTGGGGATGACTTAAAATCAGTCTGGAGCATTAGCACTGCATTAGTTAGAACCTCCCTGCTGTCAGAGCCGTGCATTTTGCACAACCACCCGGTGCTGGTGGGAGCAGACCCAGCCTGCTGAGGCCCAGCAGCACCCCAAAGCCAATCCCACCACTCCCTCAGGAGGAGGGCTCCAGGAGCTCACCCACCTGTAGTTGTGGAACCAGTTGATCACGGTGCTGGTTTTCAAGTTGAGCTGCGTGGCGAGTTCCTCAATGGTTTTTGGTGATGGGTATGGCTTTTGCTGGTAGGCTCGTTTGAGAGCTTCCTTCTCCTCTGGTGCCAGCACCACCCGGGGCTTCTTCAGCTGGTGCTGGGGCTGGGGGCTGGCACCCTGGCTGTAGTCGATGCCAGCAGAGGAGGACTCACAGGACTGGCTGTCGCTGACGGAGCTGTGCCGCCGCTTCATGTAGGCTGCAAGGGAAGCACACTGCATCAGCCCCGGCTGAACACAACTGCAAAATCAACGGATGCACGAGCTGGGGGGTAAACACGGACAGGGCAGGTTGGATGGGCTACTCAGAAGGGATGGGGCACCACCAGAGACCAGAGGAGAGCAAACACAGGGAGGATGTAAGAGGCAGAAGAGAAGAAAAGGGGATAAATCAACTGGAAAACTGTCAGAGTTTTCTCTTTTACAATGAACGTGGGACACAAATAACGGAGTTCAGTTCACACAGCTCATTTCAGATTCTCTTTCAAAAGCAGTGAACTGCCTCCTAAGGCCCTGGTTAGGACAGTTGTGCTTCATTTCGACTAGAGGAGGTTTGGTGGTTCCAACACTTCAGGTGTACACGGAGGTGTCTCTGACACCAAGGAAGGATATGACTGTGGAAGTGGAGCTGCAGCATTCCCAGCCTTCCCACACTGTTTCCAACACACGATGGCGCCTGGAGTCCAGAGAAACCAGGGATGGGCTGAACAACCCATCAGGCATTTGCTGCCTTTCCCTACAGCTCTTTGCTGTAGCAGTGACAGGTTATGAAAGAAAATCAGCCCCCAGCACTCCCCTCCCCTACACAAAGCTGCTTCCAAAACACAGACACTTTTAAGAAAGCTCCCCCTGCACTGGTGGGCTCAGTGAGGCTGATGGCAGGAGCCTGTGATCCTCCTCCCTGACTGGGAGTGAATTATCCTGGCAAATTCCACAAGGAAAGAGTCCCAGCAAACGCTGTCACTGACTTGATTGATTTACACTGGGCATGGAGAGGTGGGATTTACTGCACCTGGCAGTATCATGCACAAGCATTGCTAATGAGGGGGCTGAAAACAGCAAATATGGATGAATCTTGTCAATAAAATATTTAATGGCCTGTTAAATACCTTCTAGATATTTAAGAGTTTACATATTCAAGACTGCAATTTGATAACCTTGGCTTTTAGGTTCCAGATTACACCAGCCTGACATCAATCCCGCAGGCATGAGATCTCCAAGAGCTCTGTTCAGAGCCAGGGACCAATGTGGGGCCTGTCACCCTGGTCAGCAACCAAATTCTGCAAAAAATCAACTTCTCTCTCCCCACAGCTCTGCTTTCAGCCTGAGGCTGCACAAAAATAAAAATTCAATGCAATCAAATAAACTGCAGTGTCCAAACCCCCAGCCAATGTCTCCTGGCAGGGCTCCCTCCAGGACTGGCCAGGTTTTGTGGCTCCAGGGGGTTCCAGCATCCTGCCCTCTCCATGGTGCCTCCAGTGGGATCTTCTCCACCGTGTCTCTACTACCATGGAAGTGAATTCTGAACACCCTCTGTAACCTTTGGGGGTATCTGCATGGCCCACATTTTGTTTTTCCTGAATATGACAGATTACCTGTGGATTGCCTACTGTGTAAGATCACTGATATGGAACACAACGTGAGTTGCTCGTGATCCATCACTCTGACGTGATACAGTCCTGCACACGTTTGAAATAACCATAAAAAACAAAGTGGTTTTTTAAAATAAATTTCCTTTAAACATCCACCTATTTAAGTTGTTCCAACCAGATGCAAAACTGCAAAAATTCTGCATTATTTCAAGGTGACCCATTGGCCTTATTTTTGCAGCCTTCAAGGAGCAGTTACAACCTTCAACCATGGAATTAATCATTCCAGCAAGATAATCTCACATTTCTAGAAGGTCTTTCATCTCAAAACTCCTTCCTGGGTGTTATTTCCAACTTGCATTGACCTGCAAACTATAGGCAAGGCTCTCTTGTTTCCTTGGACAGCAGAACCAAGAGGCTGGAAGACAACATCCATGACCTCAGCAATGGGCAGCAGCTCCAAGGAGGCCACGAGACGGAACAGGACCTGGCATGGAAGTGTGAAAGGTGCTCAGACTACCTCTGACTGGAGCTTCTGGAATTTGGTCAGGCCACTGAATCACTATGAGACACCCAGGGATCAGCATGGGCTGCATCTCCCTTTGTCTGCTCTCCAAAGGATGGAATTTCTGGCAGGGCAGAGCTCCTGTCTTCAACAGCAAAGGACAGCCCAGAGCTGTGAGAGCTTGGGAGAAATGTCATCCTTTCCTCTGCTCCTGAATCCTCACACTGGGACCACAAAAGGTGCACTGGCTGGTTTGGGTTGCTCTCATGTGAATGGAACAAATTATATAAATGCATGTATTTCATTAAAATAAAAATAAAGAAGAGGATGTCCCTCTGCTCTGTCAGGGCAATTGTTTTCTGGAGGATAATCTATTACCAGGACAAATTTCCACTGGGCCAAAGGCAGAACTAGGACTCAGACTTCAGGCTTTAATGCTGGTCTCTGGAAACTTAGATGACATTTTTAAAAGCTTTTCCATTTTAATTTTTATTTTTAAACATATGTGCTGTGTGTAGACAACATAAGGAGATCATTCAGCACATTTGCAGTGACAACAAGGCTCAAACTGGAATCCAAGTTGCAAACATACTTTATTTTTGGAGAAGTTTGATTTTTGTCTGTGACCAGTCTCCACTTCTCCGGAGATATATGAATAAAAAGGAAACCCAGATGTAATTTGGGCAAAGGTCTGGATCTGGGTCTGAGACTGACTGACTTATAACTTTCCCCCCACCCCAGCATCCCCATGTTGCTCTGGGAAGACCCCCCAGCATGTGCCCAGCTATGGATGGCACAGACACCATTGCAGAGCTGCTCACTGAGGTAAAACAGAGCCCCTTTTAATAAGATTTTTATCTTATGTGGTATTGAACAAGGTTATTAAAAAGTGAAATAATGGGGAAATAAAGGGAATTCAATTTTCCCCTGACCAGCAGTGCTCTTCTGTGAGGAGTGTGATGCTCCAGCAGCCCACAGCCTGGGAGGTTATGAGAGGAATGAACTCTTCCAAGGCAGGAAAGGTGTGCAGAGTGTCTCAGCCCAATGAGCACGAGGCCCCTGCTCCCTCCAAAGAGGCTGGGTAATGTCCATTGCACATTTTCAGAACCTCTCAAAATGGTCATTTACAGCACAAACTTCAGACTGGCAGAACAGAAAAAAAGGAGAAATGCAGCTCACCTTTATCATAATTATTAATTTACTCCCTTAATAAAATGTGGCAGAGAAATAATTGATAATAATGTTTCACTGGAAGCAGATCCAGTCGCATTGTTCTTTAACTGACATTAGCTGAAGGGAAAGTTAAATTCTTAATGTGGCTCTGGAGCAATTTAAAAGGTTAAATCACAGGATCCTCCTTACCTGCATGAAAGGATTTTGCAGAAAATACAGGCCTGAATTCACTTTAGACTGCTCTGCTCTGAGGACAGCACTGGCACAGTTCAGGAGCTCAGTGCAGTCTCAATGATTTATGGCCTTATCTCTATTCAGGTGCCATCTACAGACCATATGTATCCTTCACTATTTGATAAGAATCCAGTTTAGAAAATAGTTTTGAAAGGATATTGTCAGTACTACTTTTAAATTATTTTTATTTTATTTTCCTGCATTATGGGCAATATTCTCTGTGAGGCTATAAAAATCCAGCTAGTTGACAATTTTATTTCTGCCGTGTTTCTAATACAGCAAAACCCCTCACGATTCCCTTTGGTTTACAGTTGTAAGTGGGAAACCCATGTGGATTTTACTCCCCATGGAAGATCACACACAATTTGTGCTGAGACACTGCACTGCCTTACATTATACTGGTTCCTGTGACAAGGATTTGAATTTCTTCTTAGAAGTCTGCAAGACTATAATTTTCCCAGAAGCTCCCTCACTGCAATTTTAAATATAATCACCAAGTTCTTGATCAAATGTGTAAATGCTTTCAGAACATCAGTCAACAGCAGAGCTTTCAGTGTACACGATTAATGATGTCTGTGCTAATATCATTAAGGGGTAGCTCGAGAGATGTATATATCATTAATTAGTTAACTGCTGATAATGGCAGCCCACGAGTCTCTCTTGTAAAATCACATGAACGTACTAAAAACAGGGCTCTGAATAACCACTGGGTTTTTAATGACGAATTAAAAATGGAGAGAGCAGGATAAATTTGCAGGATGTACTCCCTGCTAAGATACCCAATAACAACTCAGATCACTCACAGGTCCACCCTCACGACCCTGTTTTATGTGAGCATAACACACCAATTTTATTGTACTAACACAATCACCTTCCCCCTCCCTATAAAGGCTACAAATATCATTATTCTCCAATAGCCTTTTATAAAGGCTGCATTTTTCTCTCCTCCCAGCAACCATCAGTGCAGGACTGGCAAGAAGCTCTCCCAGGAATCAATGCACAGTTCTTCCAGCC
The DNA here is from genome assembly GCA_013398175.1 of Climacteris rufus. NCBI lineage: Eukaryota > Metazoa > Chordata > Aves > Passeriformes > Climacteridae > Climacteris > Climacteris rufus. Next base: position 227,554 of record VZRZ01001588.1, on the reverse strand, counting down.
CAACATCTGTGACCAGCTGCAGCACTATTAACTAATAACCCAAAGCCAGCTCCCAAACTCACATTTCTCATTTGGTAAGGCAAGTTATCAGTGATACACCAGGGCCTCAGTAATTAATCTATAGGAGAAAATAGCAATGATTTCCCAGCAGCTGGTGAATATTTAGCGTTTGGGGTTGGCTTTTTGTTGTGTGTTTGTTTTTTATTTTGACATGTATTTGCTTGAGCAAGCATCAAATAAAGCTCCAAAAAAAGCTGTCCTGAAGTCCTTTTGCATAACCCTCATCACAGTGGATCAATGCTGCCTCTGCACTCTTTCTGGAGGGTTATAAAAGCCAGGCTGATGCAGGGAAGGCGTGAGTCAGCACCGTGCTCCCCGTTACCTTTTTTCTCCATGCGTTTCATATCCATCAGCTTCTCCACGTTGTTGGGATCGTTGAGCCACAGCTGCATTCGGACAAAGGGTTCCCTTCCCTTCAGGCTCAGCTTGTGCCAGGGCTTGGGGCGAGCCAGCAGGTCTGAGACAGAGCCTTGTGTCAGCCCCAGGATTGTCTCCCCGAACAAGCGCTGACCTAATGCGAAATTGAGAAGCGCATGAATTCGCTCGGCCCAGACACCAAAAAAGAACACGAGATCATTCCTCAATTATTCTTACTTCAGAACGGCTTCAAAACCCAGAAGGAACATTTAGGAGTATAAAAGCTCTGCCCCTCATTAAAAGGGTAAATATTGAGCTTAGTTTAATCCTTAGGATCTGCCTGGGACAAAGGGGGGGGTTTGACACGTTTGGGGAGCGGGACCTCAGGGTGAAACAGTGTGCAAAAAATAAAATGAAGGAGATGAAAAATAAACTGAATTTCTAGCTAAGCAGGCAAGTAGTGAGAGCAGTGAGGCTACTTAGCTCTTATGCAGGAGGGCAGTGCCACAGCTTTGTTCCAACAGGGCAATCCAAACATTTCCAGCAATCAGTGAACCAAGAACAATGCAACCTCCCCCTTCAGCAATGGTCATGTAAGTGTCCCCATAGAAACATGTGATTTTCTGTGCTGTACTATCTGGGGGCATCTAAATGTGTCTTACCCACTACAGATGATCAGAATTTACAATAAAACTGGGTTTTTTTACAGCCTGTACAGCACTTCTAGTTAAAAATACTCCATTTTACTTCTCTTTAAAATGCTGTAGTCTGGCAGGGTAAAATCTGCAAATGCTTTACAGTGTACAGCATTCATATGTGCATTGGTGACACTGATGTTATATGGCAAAGGTCTAACTTAACAAGGGTTGAGCAAAATGCCTGTGCAGCTCCAACCCAAACACACAGCTGGTTTTCTAACCCCCTTCACTTCAGTGTTCTTCCTCAGCTGAACTGCCTTGATACCAACTTTGGTACAGGGGAGAGCCTGGAGTCATGTGAGTCATCAGGATTTAAGATACTATCATGGAATTTCAGGGTAACCCAAAGGTCTTTCCACACCCCCCAAGTTTGGGCCTCAGGGTCTTTTGTCTGATCTGCAGCTTTTGAGTGCCCTCACTAAGACACAACAGAACATTTCCCCTTCACTTCCCAGCACTTGTAGCCAGTGGCAACCAACAGAGATCCCCAAGGGACAAGGGGATGAGTGGGGGCTCATGACCCTGCAGCTCTGCAGGACAGCCCCACACTTGGAAAAGCACCACCAGCTCTTGCCTTAACAGCCTGCCCTGATCCTGACACCACCAGGTCCTGGAAAATACCTGCTCTATAGACCCATCCCCTGTGCTTAACTCCAGGAATTCCCTCCTTCTTCTCCTTGAAAACATCCCAAGACTTTTGTCCTGGTGATTTTTTTTTTTTGATCTGTGTGGGGAGAGGAGGGAATGTGGGAGCAGCCAGAAGCTGCAGAACATCCCATTCAGATGTGTGGGGCAGGTGGGTCTGCAAAGCTTTCAGAGGAAGCAGGTGAGATAATGAGAGCAGAGAGGGGAAAGGAGGACAGGGCTTAACATGACACTCTTCTAGTAAGCTATAAAACTAACCCTGAAAACAGTTCTTACAGACTGAACAGAAACCTACATTCAGAATTCACTTAAGTTCCTAAGTAGTAAGTGATTTTCCTCTACCCTAAGTATCAGGAAAATCAGACAAAAGAGGTAATTCAGGGCCAATTTTATCAATTTTAGATTTATGTTTTTATCATGTGTATTGCTGGGGTAACCTGCTCCCTGTTTGTATTGAAAAACATCAGCAAGGCCTCATCCATTTCCCTGTAAACCTGCCAGCTACCAGCAAGATAACACAGCTGCTTTAAAAATCTGTCATTGTGTGGCTACATGAACAGGAATATGGGCACAAATTTGCAAAAGGGTTGGGAATGAGCAGTGCTGGCAGTGTTGCTGAAGGAAACAAACCTCAACCTACAGCATAAAAATTAAAAATGCAAACGTGGAAGGAGGTAACATCATGTTCTCTAGGTGTTAAGAACAAAGCTAAAGATGTTTGTGTCATTTATTTTATGCCAGGATATGGCAGTACAGGATAGAACACCTGAAAGACTCCCAAGCTAAGGAGGAAGGTGTTGGAAATCATCCTTAGGAGGCAGCAGGTGTATCACACTCCCCCTTCATCAGAGCACTATTAATAACAGGAATATTTTTAAGCACAGGTTTCCTAAAACTCCTCCTCATCCTTCATACCCGTTCCCTCTGATGTAGATCCTAATGCACAAAACTGTGTTGGTTTCATGGATAGTCCTGACCCTTCCAACAAAATCCCCAATATGCCCAATCCTGCAACAGCTCAGTGCATCTGCTTCCCTCTCCAAGTTCCACGGTGCCCAGCAGGGAATCACTGAGGATACTCTGACATTTGGGGCTTGGAACACCAGCAACATCTCAGTGTGAGCACTGCCAGCATTGTTTGCTTAAACCACAGAACCATCATGGAATGGTTGGGTTGGAAGGGACCTTAAAGATCATCCAGTTCTAACCCTTAGTGAGAGGGACACCTTCCACTAGCCCAGGTTTCTCCAACCTGACCTCGGACACTTCCAGGGATGGGGCAGCCACAGCTTCTCTGGGCACCCTGTGCTGGGACCTCACCACCCTCACAGGGAAGAATTCCTTCCCAATATCCCATCTAAACCTACTCTGTTTCAGTTTGAAGCCATTCCCCAGGCTGGTGACAGGAGGAGAGACCCTCCCAGGTGATTCTGAACTGTTTTGTACAACCATGGTCTTTACTGGCTGATGGACTGGGACACCTGAGCCACCACCAGTTGCCTATGGCAGGTCCACGAGGCCCTGTGGCCTCAGACAGAGAAACCTGTGCACCAGTCAACCTGGTGCACTAGCACACTGAGGGCACAAAAGGAGACATTGAAACTGGTTCCACACCTAATGCAGAGTTTGGGGCACATTTCCTGGCTCTTCTGCTGCTTTTTAGGCTTGTCAGCCACACTGTAGGAAAACAAAAATCATGGGAAATAAAAAAGACTAAGTAAAAATGGCATCAAAGCAAACGTAAACAAAAATACTTTTTTTTCAAACCTCTCTGGAACACCAGAGCAGGTACAGCACTCAATAGCATTTTGCCCAAAAACCAGGGGCTTGGACCTGCAAACCCTTACCAGGATTTGGGGCTTTATGTCTGTGTTATCTCCACTGAATGAGCAACCACCATCTGCCCAAGCCAACATGCAGGGGCAAGGAATTCTGCTGGGCTCAGTGGAACACAATCTCATCACGTCCATGATCAGGGTCATTTCCTTTTTTCCCCCCAAAATTATGTTAAATGAGAACTTGTGACCTCCCCCATCCCAGTATTTTTCCCCTTAAAGAAAATTTAAGATAGTAACACGTTATTCTGTGTCTAGATGAAAAAAAGCTTCCTCACATACTAAAACAGAGGAGTTTTTACTTTTACAGTCTTAATGCTCAGGTGCTACGGATAAAATTCTTCTCACAGAAGTAACACCATCAGTCTAAATCTAAACTCATCTTTTTGGTCCTATTTGTAGTGAATGAAGAGAAACTGGTACTTCTTGAGAGCACCAGACCCTGCTCTGACCACCTAATGGCAGGTGAGATGAATCCCTTGCTAAGCCCCAGGAGCAGGTAACACTGGGACAGCCTTACTGCCCTCCTGCCAGAGACCTCAAAGGATCCCATCAACATTTCCCAAAGCCTTGTGAGGGAAGCAGGGGTTAAAGACATGAAGAACCAGTGATTTAGAGGCAGAGTGGTAGTATTAATGTGGATTTCCCATACTCAGATCAGGTTATTTCCTTTGTCTATTCCAAATAATAGTCATGACACTGACTTCAACACCCAAAAACCCATTTGTAGGCAAAACCAGCCTCAGCTTTGCCCATCTCTAAGCAAGGCCATTGAGTGGCCCTATACACTTATCTCAGGCTCATCTAAACCTCAGCTGAGTCTGGATTTGCCCTCCCAGCTCTGCAGGGACACTGAGCTCTTGCTTGTGATGCACCTCCCTCTCCAACCCTGCTGGGCTCCTCTACTTCACCTAAAATGGGCCTGGAATTTTATGTGTGGGGGAAACAGCCTTTCCCAAGGGGAGATCTCACTGGCTCTGGGATTCTGGGGGTCCTGACTGGACTCTGTTTTGGGAGGTGGGAGCAGTACCTGGCTGCTGAGCCAGGAGCAATGCTTAGGAAGAGCAAGGGTGCAGTGACATTTTAGGTAGAGTGTGACAGTCTGAAAGGAGTTTTCTACCAGTTTAAAAGCATTAGATATCTTTTCAGCAAATTAAAGCTTAGGCCAGAGTCAAACCCATTCTCATACACATTCTACTGTAGCTCAACAACAAAAGCATGAACACTTACAGGTTATTTTGGTCAAGAAATGAGAATAAAGCGATTTACCAAGATTGTTGTCCGTGAGCACTTCCTTGACCCTCTTGGTGATGCCATAAGTGTCCAGCTCAGGGGACATGGCCACCAATTCCTGGATGCTGAGTGCTGAGTGGCCTGAGAGTGGCAGAGGGGTGCTGGACTGGGATTCAGATGCAGCTGGCTCACTGGACTCCTGGGATTTGCCATCCTTACTCGTCTCTATGGCGGGGCAGGGCTGCTGTACCAACTCAGTCAGGCTTTTCACTGATTCACTGGAACTCATGGGAGATTCAGGAGCAGGACTGCAACTGGCAGAAGTCTTTGGAGTACTTTCTGTAATTAAAAAAAGAGAAGAAAGTCCCCACTTTAGCATAATTGTAATATTTTGATTGCAGGATCTTTAACTTGCCTCCTCATTTGTATTCTACCTACTTAAAGAAATGCCTAAGTATGCAAAATGCTACTTGCTATGACTTGGGTACTAAAAAGCCTCTTTTTAAAAACAAAATTATTTTCTAATTTTATCTTGAGTCATCTCTGATTTCTCATAAAGACAAGATGTACAAATACAAATAAAAATCAGGAAAAACTGAAGTGCAATAGTCTGTAAGTTTGCACGCAATTTCCTTGGTCAGGAAATCTCCGTTTTGCTTGCCACAACATTTTTATATAAGGATGGTTTGAAAGCTATCATTCTGGTTTAAACCTCCTTCTGTGACTTGTAATAAACTCACTCAGCCACTATTTTGTACTGTTGATGAGGGATTTTCTACAACTGATACAACTCTATCTTGAGAGTGTTATTGATTTCATTTTGTTTCTTATCACACGCATCACATTTTTGCAATTCTCTTTGTCCAGAAATAACAAGATTAAAATACAGTTTGTAATTATGCTGTATTAATTAAAGTGTTTGAGAATCCAACATAAAGATAGTGAGTGGATCAGGAGACACCCAAATCTGTTACTGTGACACTTGGTTTAAAAGAAAGCTTTCCCAATCTGTTCATTTGCCAACAACAATAGGTTCTGTACAAAATGTTGTTACCCCCAATAAATTTATCTCTAACAGAACGTACTGACTGAGCTTATTCAGAGAATTCAGACATCTGAGGGTACAGTCTGAACCTTTTATAAAGCCACAACACATAGACAATGTGCTTTACAAGAATAATTCCCAAGATAAGGAGCACAGGCAACTTCTCCATCCATGCTTCTTCCCCATTTTTGTGGGACTTCTTCCTCCTCCTTGCTGTCTCCCACCTCATTAGTGGCCAGGGCTAATTGCATGGATTCCAGCCTCATACATCAGTGGGTTTGTCTCCAGCTCTCTGGAGGGAGCTGACAGAGCTCTCAGCTGCACAAGGATGAGGCCAGAGCCCATCCAGACCCAGTCCCTCCACCAGAGCTGTGTTTGCTGAGCCCTACAGTGCCACACCAGAGCGTTCTCAGGTCCCATCAGGCAATGGCCATCAGCAAATTTCACTGGTTTTGAGTTTGTTATCCAGAATATTGTCAAATCATTACAGAGCATACAGCCTGTGTGGCGTGGAAACATATCCCAAATATTACAGGGAAATAGTACTGAAGTAAAAGTCAGGCTCAAATGGAGCAGAGTGCACAGGACAATGGTGGTGTTCAGGGTACTGGGAGCTTTCAGTGCTGCATTCAAGAGGTTCCTGACACACTCACAAGAAGTTGCTCTCTTAAACCTAAAAATCTGACTTTTTCCTTAGTGCTTTATGGGAGATGCAAAAGAGGCAGACATGAAGGAAAATGAGGTGCATACAAATCTTTGAGGCAAGGCGATCCTACAAATCCTATTTCTTTTCTCTGCTCACCCTGGGTCATCATAAAACTGAATAGAAACCCCAGGAAATGTTATTTTTGTATCAGGAGCAGCAAAGGAATCGTACTGTAAATTTGCCCTGATTCACCCATGCGAGGGACCAATTTGGCAGATCATCCATCTTGTTCACTGTACACTGTCAGGGATGGCATGAATTCCCCACATGATAAACAGATTTCTTCTCAGGTCTGTGTCCTTTAACCCACAGCAAGGTCAAAATTATGGCTGCCTAGCTAATAAACTGCACAGCACTCGTTCAACTTCCCTCTAATTTTGTCCCTTGTGCCAGCTTATACAAATCTTACTGAATAACTAGAGCAGCTGCAAATTTCCTATACAATTCCTCATCCGTGCACTGCGAGCCACACACACACACAGAGCACAGGGGGAAAAAAAAAGCAAAAATAAAAATCAAAAAAACAACCCCAATGAACCAAACCCAACCACACAGGACTAAACAAAAGCATTTCCTAAAGCCTCCTTCTCCCTCTCCTTTCCCTGCCCAGCATAATTAGGAACACAACAAAGGTAATCTGTGTTATCATCTATCACTGAGATGCTTTCTGTTGCTCACATATTAGCTTATTTATTTTTTATATCACTTACCAAGAGCTTACTTGAATTTCATTTTTAAGACCAATCTGCTGCTCATTTACTCCAAAAGGTGGGATTATCTGAATCTAATTTTGGAAGACAGTACAGATGACAAACTGCTTTTTTTCCCCACCAAAAGGCAAGTGTACAGTGATTTCAGGCGAGGCATTATGTACACATACTACAAATAACTCAAAATATGTTCCCCATTCATTTTTAGCATTTTTCCCTTCTGGAAAAACATTTTCAAGATCACATAAATATTTGAGGAAAAGATCCATTATTTGGGAAAGTAAATTCAATAATCAAATAATGCAAACATTTCCTGTTAATCTACTTAAAAAATTAAATAGACATTTAGAGTACAAGTGACTGCTGACAGAACAAAGGGGAAAATTGACTGTATTCACTATTCCAGATTTAACTGTCAATCCACAGCCATTTCGCATTTTTATGAAATAATTTGTCTGTATTCATTTCTCTCAAGTTCCTCACAAGACAAAGACACAAATTCAGGATATCTGAAAAATATACATTAGGATTTCCAAAGTAGCAATTGAACATTTCCAATGAAAACAATACACTGAAAGCTTATTTCTTTAAAACCTGGTCTGCTTTTTTAACCCCAGATTGCACTGAAGAAAAGCATTAACTTAAGAGCAACCCAGTTTCTTAAAAGTGATAAACAGTGGATGTTTTCACATCTGTGTTTAAGGAGGAAGAGACCATTTTGTCAATATAAATGTAAAACTACATTACAGAACAAGCTGCAGGCCTCATGGCCACCACTTACTGATGAAATTACTTTAATACATTTCAGGTAAACTTTACTGTACTAAAGGGGTGTTGCAGTTTGCTTTCCAACAGCTTGCATTCAATTTAAAATGTGGAGCAAAAGCTCAAGAGCTTCAAAAACAAGGTTCTGGAAGAGCTGAAGAGATCAAGAGCATCACCAGTGATGAGGTCATTGCAGAACCTGGGAAATTTTTAAATCTCAGGTAGCCAAAGACATCAGTGGTGCCCTGGGCTTTCCAGAGGCTGGGGGGAAACAGGGTGTCCCCAAAATGACTTTATGGGAAGATGGTGACCATTAGACCCTGATGTGATGAAGACACAGCTTAACAGTTTTACATGATAAAAAAACCCCATGTAACTTCTGCACAATTACAGGTTGGTGTTGACAAGATGCAAAGACAGCATAAATGCACTTAAATAATCCCAACTTTTAAAGATATAAGAAAAACTCAGTCATGGCAGGGCAAAGGTTCTACCAGCACTTTTTACATTACTAATTCAAAATACAGTCTGGGGTACTGGGAAGTTAAGCCCTTCCAACTGATCTTAAAAACATGCAGCACAGAAAATAATAATCAAATGCAAATCAAGTACTAGAAGTGATGTCTGCAGAAATGGGCCAGCAATCTGAAATATTTGGCAAGTGCAACTGGCCCCCATTCATAGCTAAGACAAGAAGACAACCAAACACCAACACTGGCTATTCCACAGCTGATAAAACAGCTGAGAGAGGGATGCCCCTGCAGGGAAGGGGAGCTTCCAGGCTTTGGAGGCAAATGTGTCTCCATAAAGACAAACACACCTGACTCAGTTTGCCAGCACAGAGATCCCTGTTTGGGAACGTGTCACCTGGGAACACAGAGCACAGGGGCCCAGTTCTTACATCAAGAAATTCTTCCTTTCTGTGTTTTCCTACTACAATACCAGAGAGGGATGCACAATCTAAAATGAAGATGTATAAATGAATGGAAACAAAGTCATCATTACACAAATACTTTCTGTCTTCTTGTGAAATACTGTTTTCTCAATATAAAATTGCTGCTGGAGCGATTATCTTACTTCAACAAAACCCCAAACCATCATCACAGCCTGCCCTTTCCCCTCCCCACTCCTTATTAGCTATCTGGTGAGAACCTAAACTACCTTTGCAAACAATTCAGCATATAGGACTGGGCTCTGAGTATTTTACAAATCTCGTTGAGAGCCATAACAGACTAACCCTGCTTTAATTGTAAGAACATAGAAAATCTTCTGTGGTCTTGCATTCCTTGGCACAATGGATGAATCCAAATGCTGCTTTGGTCTCATCCATTCCCTACACCTTCCCCAGACCTTCTGTCACGACAGTGTTTTGGAAAATGTGAGAAGTGTGAAAACAGGTCTCAGTTCATTGATTGTGGTGGTTTTCCTGAACTTCACATCAGATTTTCTTATTCTTCTCCAATTACAAGACTTCCCACCCCGCACTGGGGTCAGGTCCCCAGTACTGGATCCTGGGACCTCAACTGCTCGACTATCCCACTGGTGGCCTGCAAATCACCTGAGAACACTTCCCCCAGCCCAGTACCAGCCTGACACATCCCTCTGCAAGGTCTGCTCATGTTCTGCCATGGCAGTGTGGCAAAATCCCTGCAGCGTGTGGGGATCCACAGGCTGTGTGGGGCTCCTCTCCTGCAGCTCTCCTGAGCATCACTCACTCCCTGCAGGACCTCAGCAGTCAGGGGCACTCAGAACTGCAGGGCACTGGTCAAGAAGGACCAATGTGATGTCCAGGAACTCTTTCCAAGGCCACAGGAAGGCATCCAACAGGGCCCTCCCTGCCAAAGCAGCGGCACAGCTCAGATCCACAGCGCTCTTCAGCTGGAGGCTCCTTCTGGAGCTCAGGACGTCTCAGATGCAAAGACTTGCAGGTGTCACCTGCTCCAACCTCCCCAGAACATCTCAGACATGTACACGACCTGACACCAGTCCTGGATGTGTCCCCTCCAACGAGGCACTCAGATGACAGAGCAGTGTTGAGACACGGATACGGTTTTACCAGTCCCAGAGGCATCACGTCTGCCAGCACGGACACATTCCTCCACTGCAATTTCTTCTATGCATTTTGAGAGCTGCAGGTTTGCTGCTTTTGCTCAGACCCTGCCTCACCTCTGACAGCACACTGACTTTGCATCCATTTGTAAGTCCAAAGATTTGAACAAGAGCATCTGAATCTGTGAGCATAAACCACAAACCCAACGCTCCCAGCCTCTCCTCCTGGCACACTCACCCATCCATAAAGACACCCAGCACTCTTGGATCTGCTGGGAGAATGACCTGTCCAACCTCTGCTGCTAACACAGGTTTAGCTAATAAACTGCAAAAGGACTATGGGGAATGAGGTGCAGAAAATGGTGAAGTTGGGGAAGACCATGCAAAACACAGAAGGTATTCAGGGGACTCTAAAAGGATTATGAAAAATATTATATTCTAAAGACAGCAGGCAGACAACAGCTGCCTTAAGTTTCAGAGTGAACTGGATTGAAAAAACGGATCCACTATAATTTTCAGAGACAAATCTCTGTAGTTTATCTGATCCACTATTTAAATTTCAATACACAGTCCTCTATCTGCAGTAATAATAACCTAAATTCCATTTAGTGTTCATTTGAGCAGTCAGGATAAAGTCATTTCTTATTATCTCCCCACTGTGTAAAAAACAGCTTGAAGGTAGGAAGTCAGCAAGCATTTTCACCAAAAAGTAATTATTGTAAGTGACATTTTTACTGCTGGCATGCCATAAGGCGAACTGCGCATTTGGAAGGACAAGTTGCTAAAACAAAATGACAGGGTACTCTGTGACATTCCGACAAGAACCCAAACATGATTTCACTGCTGCTTGCTTTGATGCACCACTTTTCCCACTGTCCAAAGCTCGGGCTGCAGGTTTGTGCCAAACTAGTCAAAGTTCTTTCCCGGGGAACGGGGAAAATGGACACATCCTGTGGGAGATGGGAACATCCCGGGCTCTGCTCGCTCCCAAACTGGCACATTAGTGGGCAAGATGAAGTGGACAGGCGATTTCTCTGCAACCTCTTAAAAGAGCATTTGCTACTTCAGGGCTGCATTTACCTCCTCGTGCAGATGAGTTAATGGACAACAACAGGCCTGGCAGGTTGCCTGAGATCGAAGTGTCTCACACTGGGACTGGATTAGTTTCTGTTTTCCCCGACGATGAGGCTGCCCATTCTATCCAATTTGTAGACCAAAACCTGGTGAATGCTGCCCTGAGAATCAGGGCCTGCTCACACACAGCTGATCAACATCCCCAGGACAACCCTGGTATTCTGCTTCCCAGGGTGTGAGAATTTCAGGGAGAGATTTCTTCCTGCCAACCTATTGAATTTTACCTTTAGCCATGGCTGCTTGTGCAGGGTCTTATCACAGAATTACAGAGTGGTTTAGGTTGGGAGGGACCTTAAATCTCATCTCATTCCCTCCCTCATGGGCAGGGACACCTTCCACTAGACCAGGTTGCTCCAAGCCCCACCCAACCTGGCCTTGGGCACTTCCAGGGAAGAGAAGAAATCAGCATTCTAAAGTTAATCTTGTAAAGCACCATAAAAACAACTCTCCTCACTAACAGTGGGTACAGTACAAGCCTGAATTATGTAATAAAGCTGAGCAGCACTTGTGGAAGAGCATTGCAACACATCCCTCTCCTGACTAATTAAAGAAAATAGGCGTGAAAGAGCCTTCTCCCAGGTAGCGCTTTTGGTGGATTTACTCGGAGTGAGTGAACCTTGCCTAGTCACAATTTGCAAATTAATGTGGCTCATGAAAATACGATCCTCCCTACAGTTATAAACTCCCCCAGTTCTATGTAGGGAGTACACAGAGCTCCCTGCAGTTTGCATCTATAATGATACAAAGTACGTAGGTATGTGCAGTTAAGAGTTGTAAGCACTCACTGGAGTTACCACCACTCTGGCTGTGGAGAATTTGTTTGTTTGTTTGTTTCATAAATGTTATAACTTTGGGGAAAATGTTATTTTGGGTCTTGGCTCAGAGGGAAATTTTATGTGGATGGGGGAGGGATCAAAGGCAAACCCCTTTAGGAGAGCGTGCAGATGTATGTGTGTCTGCACTGAGGAACCACTGAGGAACCTCTGGGGAGGAACCAGCTTTGGTTAACTCTGGAATTACTGGGGCAGTACAAAAATAAAGGTTCCCACTTTCCATATGAGTATATGTTAAGTATCAGGAGCAAATAAAACTGAATAATCAGGGCAGATGTTAGAATTACCTGAAAAAACTGCTTTTGAGTATTGCTGAAGGATTACATGGCATTGCTGTAATTTTAAGTTGTATTTTCAATAATTGTAGTAGCTTTGCAGCTCTATCAAAAAAACGTGTTTTCAGCTGCTCTAGAAAGCAGAAGGAGCTGGAGAAACCAGATGAAATTGAGAAAAGAGCACGTAAGACAGAAGCTGGTGATAGACTCATGAGGAGAGATTTACAGCTGGATGTTTCAAAGTACTTGGAGAAGTTGGGCAACCCATTCTCCTTTCAACAAACCCGCAGCCACCAACGCCTCAGAGTCTCAGAAATCCCACTGCTGTGGCCAAAGCTACACTAAGGCCTAAGCTAAGGCTACATAAACTGAGAACAGCAAAATTCTACTGAGACAGAAGGACTGGGGAGGACAGATTGCTCTGAAGGATGTCTGGAATCTCGTGCAGGAAGATACAACTGGAATAAATCGATTTGTCTGGAGATCTATCTGACTTTGGAGCAGACACACCAAACCCTGACACAACCACACCTCCAGAGAAAACCCCCAGAGAAGAAGAGTTAAGAGACATTTTTGCAATGGCCTGGGGGGGGGTAAGATGAGGCCTCTATAACCCCAAGCACTATTTTACAATAAATCACAAAAAAAAAAAGGGGAAACTTAAGAATTTTTTAGGTGGATGTAGACACACAGTCAGAAACATCAAAGCAATGCTCAGGTCACGTCGACAGCCTCAAATCATCTCAGGATTCTATGATTCTTGAGCCAAAAATGGGGCCTTGGCATTGAAGAGTGGTGAATGATCATTTCTTGGTTTTACAGATCACTCTTAAACAATTAAAAAAAAAACCCTTTCTAAAAATACACCATATTTTAAATTAGGTGATTAATGGCAGAATCACGGCGGCTTTAAAAGACATTGCTCTACTCTGCCAGTCTTTATTTAATATTCAGATATTTCTGTGTTTCTGTAACTTAGCCAGAAATCAATATTTAGAAATAACTGCTGGAAAATATTTTCAATAAACTTATTATTAAACCAGCTTGTGTGCAGAAGCTTTATTAAGGATTTTCTGAATGCTAAAACAAATATGTCATGGAAGCAATCAATCAAGATGCCACAACCCCACAGTGTTGTATTTTTAGTATAATCAAGACAAAGGCGTGCACAATACCTTTTGGAAAACAGAGTTAGAGGTTCTGCTGCAGTTTATGGTGCCTTTGTTGACTCGCTGACCTTGTGATTTAATGTGTTAAACTAACTAACTTTAACATGGCACCAATTTTATGACTGTTTGTTGTTCTCCTCTGTCACGAGCCTGAGTGTGAAGGTATTTCCACTTCCTCCTTTGAGATTTTAACCTCGTGTCTGCTCTGGAGCAGAGTGTGCAGCACAATGCATATGGGCACTGTGCACTGCATTTAAACACATCTCCCCCACTAAACAATGTGGACATGCACTCGCCATGGGCAATATCCACACGGGATGGATCCCAGGCCCACCTTCCTTCCTTCCTTCCTTCCTTCCCAACAGAGAAGTCCCATCTCCCACCCTCAGCACAGGGGGCTGTTCTTCATCTTAGAGGAACACAGTGACCCTGAGCAGTGCAGCACTAAAGACACTTCTTTTTGGAGAAGTGCTAGGGAAAGTACTGAAACAAAATGACATTTACATTGTGCGCAACAATATTATAAAAGCTATTAAGGTACATTATTTTACACATCCTCATAATCTCTCCATACTGCTTTACTTAATTTGTGATAAAATTGTTGAGAAAGGGTACTTAATGTAGGACAGTCAGTAAAAGTAATTTATCATCTTCCCGCTTCGGTGCTCACGTTATCAGCGAACTCATTTTCTGCATTCATCATGCAATCAGCCTATTATTTGCATATTAATCAGGCAGTGGACCATGAAAGAGCCGCATCCCAGCCAAATGCTGCACTATCTCAGGAGGAACACTCAGTAATTATCATACATCAGTGTTATGATGTGGTAATTGATTATAACATCTTTCTGTTGCCCCTGGGGAGTCCCACTGCTAACCCAGCTTCAGGCATTCTGTGCAGATTTTTCTCTGAAAATTAGAGAAACCATTGCTGTCCTTTTATTAATGCTTTTACCTTTACAATAGACAGCTCTCTGAGTATTTCCAAGGTACTTTTGCCTTTTTCTTTTTTTTTTTTTAATTAATGAAGCCTTCATTAGGGAAAACACCTGTCTTGGGTCAGAAAAAGTGAAAAAAACCCCACCACCACCCAAATCAGCCCCTCCCCAAAAAAACCCAGTTGGGTTCATGTTCGTCCTCTCTCTTTCAAGGTCTGGTGGCTTTTCAGGTGCTGGTGTTGCTTATATAATGTCCTTCCCCATCAAACACAACAAAATGTTGCAACTTCAATAGGCAGTAATTGCAAAGTTCGCATAAAGGCAGTTAAGTTGCTTTATTTAGGTGCCAAATGAGAGGCTAATTTTGGTCCTCTCGTAAAGGACAAATGAAACATCTGCCAGTTCAAACTTGCACTATTTTTAGGACCCAAGTTCCAGAGGGGTAAAACAGAGAAACAAACACAAACCACAGCCGTGGTTACACCGTGGTGAATCTCACACCTCCTTCGTGTGGGAACCAGGAGAGGAGATGGAGGCCCTGTCCTGGCCCTCTCCTGCAAGTCAGGATTCCTTGGAAAGCAGCAAGGAATGGGGGGATGGCTCCAGAGATGAGACCAGAAGGGACCATCTCATGCTAGAGAATAGAGAAGGATGTTTTTACAAGGGCATAGAGGGACAGAACAATGGGGGGATGGCTTCCCATTGCCAGAGGGCAGGGTTGGATGGATATTGGGAAGGAATTCTTCCCTGTGAGGGTGGTGGGGCCCTGGCACAGGGTGCCCAGAGAAGCTGTGGCTGCCCTATCCCTGGAAGTGTCCAAGGCCAGGCTGGATGAGGCTTGGAGCAACCTGGGACAGTGGAAGGTGTCCCTGCCCATGACAAAGGGATGGAATGGGATGAGCTTTAAGGTCATTTCCAACCCAAACCATTCCGTGATTCTGTGATAAGTTGCCAGCAGCAGTATCTCTGACAAGTGCAAATACTGGACATGTACTATCAAGCCTATTTTACATTCCTTCTTCTAATTGTATTTTCTCCTTTCATTGGCTTTTTAATTGGGAATCTTTCTCTTTTCACTTCTATTTAAATTTGATCTCAAATCCACTTGCTTTGTTTTCAATGCAAGTTGTGTTTCTCATCAGATTTACAATAATCACTGGATTCTTTCATTTGCTGACTCTCTGGATGGCTGTTGGCAAGTTTAAAAAACCTCCAACGTACATCAAATGAGGTGACACAAATTCATAAGTTTCTTGCACACCCTAATGAAAGGGACAGGCTGGAAGGTAACTCAGAAAACATTAATTTTCTAGTAATATTCTGTTTTTTCTTCTCGGGAATGATTTGCTATCAAGCAATATGGAACTCTATAATCAGAACAGGCTGTTTACTTCCCTGTTTCAGAGCTGCTTGGAGGAGAGGATTTTCATCCCCATTACAAGACAGAAATAACAATCCGCACATTTGGTGCTCAAACACCTTTTTTCCCAGTATTTTGGGAGGAAAATAGCCCATTATCTGTTCTTTGATTTGAAAGCAAGGTAATTTTCATCCAGTGGAGGAGCATTTGGTAATTTGCTGAGCAGCAGTCGTGCTGTCACCCCGGGAGGGCCGAGGGTACCGTGGCCACCTCCATCCCATCGGTGGCCACGGGGCTGGACCTGCAGTCCCCTCCTTTTCCCACCAGCAGCCAGAAGACTAAGGTGAGCTTCTGCCAGCTGCCAGAGTCTTCTATTCCCAACAGCAAAATATCTGCTCCCTTTGGAGAAGAGCCTTTCCAAGCTCTTGTGCAGCTGCCAGCCCACGGGGGACAGATCCCGGCCGTCACCCCGGCTCCTGACCCTGCCCGGAGCTGCCCGGCCTTCCTGAGCTGCAGCTCCACAGCCACGGCCTGGCTCGTGTGTCTGTGCTGCTCCAGCTCGTTCGCAATTTGCCTTTCCAAAGGATCAGCTCCTCGTTTTCCACCCAGCCCCTCTGTGGTTTGCAGTTGGCAGCGGGGAGGGGGTGTGGGCCCTCTCCCCAAGGGAGGCCGCGCGTCTCCAAATGCGCACGCGGAGGGGAAAGAAAATGCTGGTAATTAATGAAATGAAGTAATAAGTAATGAAGTGAACAGCAATGGAATTTACAGAGCTCCACTACTCAACGGCCATGGCTTCTTTCACTTAACTACATTCCCTTTTCAGCAAGTCTCATTCCAACTGCTACTCTGTGAACTACCTGAGAAGCCTGCAGCAATAATGGTCAGGAATGTTTCTTTTTTCACACAGATTAAAAAATATTTTTATTTATTAAGTCTGCTCTCTGCAAATGAAGATTTTAAGGAAAAGGCATTGCTGTCCCTGGCTCAGTGCTGCTGCAGAGCCACAACTGAACTCCTTGCTTGGGGATCTCACCTACACTAAGGGGAAGTGAGCGTCAAGGACCCACATTCCCAAATTATCCACAGAAGTAAAACATAGCTGCAACCTGACTGGGTAACTTCTCCAAAATGAATGCTAGGAGCCTGAAACCTCACTTTGGAGTGAATTAAATTTGTCTTCAGAATCCAGCATAGGTCTCCTCTTTGCTGTGTTAACACAGAGAGTGTTGGTGTTTTGTCATTGTAATTCAGCCACAAGGAGTATCTGCCTAGAAACCAGTGTTCATGCTCTGATTCTCTATTTTACTTTAGCCCTTCTGTAACAGCAAAGCTGTGACCACAGTGAAGATGGAGTCCTGTAATTGCTGGGTGGTTCAATGGACAGAGAAGAAAACAACCAGAAGAGGAATTTCTCCACAAGTATTATTTGCAAACCATCACTGATGGAAAAGGAGCAGGACCATGCAAGGCAGCCTGGGCAGGACAGGCCTCAGCAGGAAGCAGGAATGTCCAGCTGATGGCCAGGAATCTGAGCCAATGTTTTGTTCAGAATGAACCTGAAACACTGGCTTCATGCTGCATTCCCAGGTCCCAGTGAGGTGCCAGCAATTCTCCCGGCTTTATTGATACCAGAAAGGCTGCCAGGAAGGTTTTCATGGTCCAAATGTCAGGGAAATGGCACAGAAGATGATCACACACGTTACAGACAGACTACAACAGCTGCCCTTATGAGGAGCCAACTGATATCCTATGGTTTGAAATCCAGACAGCCACAGCCAACTGCTCCCAATCCCCATCCCAAGCCACACAGAAGGAATGTGGAAGCTTCACCAGGGGGAGCAGGAAGGTAACTCTCTGGCTGACGTAGTTGTTCAGCTTTGAACTTTAAAACCACATTTGCACCTAGCACAAAAGGCCACAACTTTCCCAAGTCCAAGACTTAAAAACTGGTCATCAAACACAAACCATCTCTACAAGGAATTCCTGCAGCCCAAGCACTCGGCTGCCAGAGCCATGTGATCTCCCTTCTCTTCCATTTCACAGACTACATTAACCACAAGCATTTAATGTCATACATTTTTATTAACCTGGAATGCCAGCAAATGACTGCAAAACCATCTCTTGGTTTTTTTTGATTCTACAACACAAACCAGCTCAGATTTGGGGAGGTCTGTCAGCATCACTGCACGGATCACTTTGGTGATGTCATGGTACTGAGGATTCAGCTCTTCCTGTAGTAATCCCACTTGTGCTCTGGAGCACCACTGGACAGCTCTGCCTGCCCAAAACAAACCACAACAACGCCAGGAACTCTCATAAACCATGGGGAAATGGGGTAAGAGCTTCTCCTTTGCCACCACAAGGCTACTGAGTTCTTCCCCTAAGTGCATCAGGATGGCATTCCCGAATATGGGAAACACACTGTACCCCTGCCTTGTTTCTGCCAGAGCAGCCAACGTGACAGCATCCTCCTGGTGTCAGGAAAACAAGATCCACCCAGCACACAGTTCACCACCTGCCCACGCTGCAGCTTCTGTACTGAAGTGTTGCAGGAATATGTAGTACATAAATAAAAATACAACAGATACCTGGGTTTGCCATCACCCCCCAATCTGTCTGTTAATATCATCACTACACTAAACCATACTGAGGTTTTTCCGATTTGCTTTCCCAAGGGATGATAAGAAGTAATCTCCCTGTTGTTACAAACGCTTTATTTTGAAAAGAAAGCTTTTATGCATATTTTAGTTGATCTAAATACAGTAGATCTCGGGTTTTTAAATCACCAGATAATACGCAATTATCTCAAGCTAGATTTTGATTTTGAAACAAGCTCTAATTAGCTCCCCATTTTATGCTGCTATAATCCTTTCTTCAACTCCCATGAGTGTTACTATTGCTAAGCAGCATGAGGTTAGGAATGATGGATGATACCCAGAAAGGAAGACAAACAAAAGGGAAATTCAAAATCCCCTGAGATCACCCGCAGCTGTATCGGCAAATGAAGATTTCCACATTAGGTCATAAGACGACCCTTACAGAAACACACACCAAAAAGGCATGTCTTTTTCCCACTGAGTATTTGCAAGTCTTTAATGTAGTATATAGAGAGTATATGTCCTTCACAGAGGATAAAGACAAAAGTGAATATAAAAATTCAGCTTTGCTGGGAGCAGCTATGAAATCGGCACCAAAAAGGAAACTCTGTCTCAATCTGCTATAGATACGCAGCACAAACCCCCAAAATAAAACAAACTAATAAAAGCTATGCACAGTACAAGTATTTAGAAAAATATCCCAGCCTTCTCCTGGCACATGGCAACTGTTCAACCCCACCCCAGCTCCCATCATCAGTAATGCAACTAAATAAGGGCCAAATTCATCATGAAAAAATGCTGATGCAGTTGGGTGACACTAATTCAACTTTTTTTTCCATGTGATTTGGTCCGTGCTTTTGACACATAAATCATTAAAAAGGCAGATTTACCCAAGGGCATTAGAGCATTTAGGTGGAAAGAAATACACAGAAAAAATGTTAGAAAAGGCACAGCAATACTATTTTTGACCACCTAGGGTACAGACAGCATTTTTGTGTAAAACATGTTCCCTGAAACTTGCACAAAATCACCAAAGCCTTGAAGAATGCTCACAGGCAGAAAATACAGGTATATACCTGGTTGTCATTTTAGTATAAACTGTTTTTAATAAAATTCATAAATATAGCTTCCAAAGAAGAAAATCAAGCCTGGCTCCTCTTTGCTACCTCAACATATATATAAATATATGAAATATATATATTTATCCATTCATTCCCACACAGGAAAGACTGATGAGCCCATCTGTCCACATGTGAAAATGGAAAATTACTGGACAAAAGGTGAGATTTTAATGAATGAGGTGTTAATCAACAACTTATGATCCAGAAGTGGAACTAACTGGGTCAGAAATCCAGCAAATCTTGCAAGTTTGATAGAATAGAGACAAACAATAATGAAAATACTCCCAGCTAATAAAAGTTTGAGTCGTTACTATGCATGTTGACACTCTGTACACTGAAGACCTTCTTGGCAAAGCACTCAGGAGCCACTGAGTGTATTAGTTTAATTTCACTTCTTTCCCTTCATGCATTCAACAAGTTCCAAGCCAATTATATTACATGGAAAAGGCTCCAGACCTTTTCTCGTTTCAAAATTGTTCTGATTAATTTCTGTTTTAAAATTACAAGTATGCAACCTTCTCTGCCTTGATTTTCCTGGGAAATGTCTCAGAAGACCAGAAAATTGGAGCTGTCTCTCTCTTTTTTTTTTTTACTCCCTGCCCTGGAGTGGTGGATCTTTCACAAATGCATAATTATTATTACCTTTTCCAAACTGTTTGCTGCATTTTTAATTACAGAACAGCTGCTAATAAAAGGAAATTACCAAACTGCCCTTCCTCATTCAAATAACTTGCTTTTGCTCTTTTGTTCTGCCTGGTGTCACAACCTTCCTTATTCCTTCACACAGAGAAAGGAATCAAGAAAAGAACATTTTGTACAACAATTCTATTTTTAATCCTCCGAAAGGAGGTAGAAAAGGGCACGAGCCCATTTTCTCATTTGCAACTCGCCTTTAAGGAATGAAGGAGGACAATCATCAATAATATGATTTTATTAGCTGATAGGAACGTGTCACCTCACAAAATAATAGCTCAAGGGCAGGAACTGACAAACGACACTGGGAGTGTGGGAGGGAACAAAATATCCCGGCAGCAAAACTGAACTTCCTGAAGGAAATCACTTTCAGCTCCCAGAGATCCTCCTGGGAATCCAGAAGGTGGTCGGATTTTAATACTATGGGCTTGTCTTTCAATCTTTTATAATTAGAGTTAGTCATAAATATGAAGATTAGCAATAACAATGCAGCATTTCCCAGCTCCTCTGATTTCGAATTCCCCTTAAAATGGCTACAATTAATTACTCATATTTTCCACGCCGTCTCAGGCATTTGTAACTGTGACACTCTTGCACGGCATTGATGCCACAAAAAAAAGTACTCAATGGCATGTTTTTAATGAACCATCACAGGAAATTTCCATGTTCCCTAAATGCATGGCTATAAGTAACAATAGCCCTATGATTGCAAATCATTTTCTCCCATTTTGGTTTTGTTTTTACGGCTTGTTTTTACTGGGGGCATTTTTTTCTCTTTCTTTTGCTTTTATCTATTTATTTTCAACTGTTCTCCTTAAGAAAAACGTGGACTGAATATCATCACGGATTTTCTTCTAGTAAAATCTTTTAGAATGCAAAATAGTTTCCCCAGTAGAGAGAAAAGGCACTTTGGTTGGGATATTTAGAGTAAAGCCAGTGAGCTGCAGAAAAAAGGAGTGTTTCAGAATAGCAGAAAGGTGGAAGAAGAGCTCAACTTATCCCTGTCTGTATCCTGAAATACAGCAGTTCTCCAACACAGAGCACTGGCTGCAAGCACAGAGCAGGGCATGAGTATTTTTCTGGAGTGTTTTTACGTCAGTGAAGTATTTCATTGGTAAGAGGCTGTGTGGGTAGAGTTTGGTATCTAACAGCAGGAACACAGCTGTTCTCTCCTGTTCCAGCCTCCCTCCTATCCTGTGGCCATCTCTAAAGCCTTCAGCCATTCACTTTTCTGACACTCAGCCTTGCTGTATCTGCTTTTTTTCTTTTTTTTTTTGCACATGGGAAGGGAAAGGAGAAAAAAAAGGTCAGCTCAGAATACTCAACGAAGCTTGAAAAAGACGTAACGTGGTCTGTTCCCCACCTTTGGATTAACAAAGCAGATTCTGTGCAAAGGAGAGTGGAAAAAAACCTACCAGTGAGTGAGGCAGCTGGAGTATGTGGATCACATTACAAACCAAGGGCTTGTTTTACAGCCATTGTCACATGTCACATTGATAAGCTGAACTATGGCAAAAAAAAAACCCCTACAGAGCCAATGATGTGTAAGATCAGACAGAGTCTCTTTACCTAATGCATGCAGCTAAATATGTGTGCTCCCTACATGTGCCATAGCAACAAGGAGAGAACGAGGAATTAACTGCATTAATAAAAAAACTGAAGGGACTCCTGTATGATACAACAAAATGTGAGAAACCTCTTGGCATCAAAGCAAATGCAACAACAGCACAGAGAATTATTTCAGAGCAAATCATTGAAACCAGCTGATTACCTGAGCTTGCACATCCCTGCTGTAGGGAATCCTGTAATGATGTCACAGAGTGAAGGACTAGATAAGAGAGGAGAGGAAAATCAGGGAACAATAAAGGAGATGCCAAACCACAAACTAAACAGTAAGCAGGCTCAACAAATAGCAAAGTGCTGATCTCGGCAAGGGCTCGCTGCTCAGTTAACTCAGTGGCACAGAAAGGTAGGGCCGAGGCCAGGCTCCAGCCTGGCTTTTCTGTGTCAATAGGTATTAGTGTAAGAGACAGCCACAATAAAGTGTCATTGCAACCCAGCATTCCCCCTTTAAAGCTCAGTTTTCTAGCTCACCTCCTGAGACAGCAATCGATATTCTCCCTGGAACAATCCAAATCCAAATCCCCTGTGCAACCCTAGGAAACAGCGCGCAACATTTTCCAGCTCTTTGGCCAAAATTTTTGGGATTGCGTATCATATTCATGCCTAGATAATATCACCCTAATTAGGAACTTGATAACTGCTGCTTATCAATTACGCATAAACGAGCTCGTCCCAGTAAACATTCCCAGCACATTCCCTTAGGGACAGGCCAGGCTGCCAGGGTGGATGTTGCCACTTCCACAACGCCTGGACCAGCACTGGTGCAAGGCTGGCTTACTGCAAATTTAAAAAAAAAAAATAAAGAAAAGAGAAAAAAAAATAGAGAAAAAAAAATCTCCTCCTCCTCAACTCAAACAACATAGTGGAATTTTAATTACCTTGTCCTTGTTGCTGCCCTTGTGCGGGCAGGACACACTGTCCCAGCTCACCATTCAACCAGAGCTGCATACGAATAAATGGTTCTCGGCCTTTTTGGGTCAATTTACTCCATGGCTTTGGCCTGGAGAGCATGTCACTGACACTTCCTTGGGACAGCCCCAATACCTGAAGTGAAGCAACCAAGAATGGCACGTTAACACACTGGAAGTGGAAAGGGGGGTAATTTAAGTCACTTTGGTTTCCTTTACTGCATCGCTCAAATTGTTTGTATATGGACAATTATACAAGCTGTAAAAATTGGACAATTATAAAAACTGTTTTCTGTGGATACTCAGATGGAAATGTTTTTGTTCCTGCTGTGTTTCCTTCTGGAAGGTGGGTTTTTCCTGCAGGATTGGGGTGGCAGCCGCCTGGTGCAGGATTTGCATTCTTTTCGTATTTTGTGTCAAACCGTTTCATCAGTTTTAACAGGAAAAACACCGAGTCCAGGCACACACAGGCAGATAAAACAGGCAATGACTGGCATGTATTTTGTTCTCAAAGAAAAATAATTGGGACTTTTGAGACTAGGCCCATATTTGGTTGATTTTTGGGGGATGAATTATAACGATGTGTGTTTTCACCTGCTCCACAGGCTGCTCCACATAAGTAAATATTTAAGAATACAGCCGACTGCAGCAGAGGGGGGATTTCAGACAGGCTGAATGCAATTACTTGCCTGGAATTCAGCACAGGTACAACAGTTAAAAATCGTACTTAATGAAAGCTGCCATGGGATCTTTAATGACCCCAAGAGGTCAGACTTTTCATTTTACATCTTAGTGAGAAGGTAATAGTGCGATGCCAGCTCCTATTACACTTTAATATTGATTCCATTCTTTATAGGAAGAAGAACCAGCAAATGTCCAACACTTTTTACAGCCTGGGAGGGCTTTTCTGTGGTTGGGGACCCTCAAAATCCCACGTGCTCAATGCTTAGGGCCCACAACGTGAGAACTTCAGGGAGCCTTATCTGTAATCAAACATTGCTCTAAAACATCTCAGAGCACACTGAGATACCAAGCACCAGGAATAAGAAACGACTGGGAATTCTTGACTTCAGACTAAGGAGAGTTAGGGGATTTTCCATGTGTTTGTTTTAATGCTCTTGTGCACATTTCCAAATAATAAAGAAAAAGGAAAAATGCTCTTGTGTCCATAATCTTCACTTATAACAAATTTAAGACTCTCCAGTCTTGACAATGGTATTACTCAAATATTCCATGAATTCATTACATTAAGCATGAACTATTGAGTCTCAGTAATGTTTCCCTCAGCTTTCAAGGTTTCTAAACTCGGGGCCCCATTCCTAATTCCAAGTGGCTGAAGCCAATCCCTGTATAAAACCCTTGCAATTCCTACAACACAGGGAAACTAATGCTTTGTGAGCTTCGTTTTTTTAAATACTTCACATACGGAGCAAACACATTTTTCCACAGGACACACGTGGCACATCCCCCTCTGTTAAACTGGCTCTGCACCCACGTGAGGAGCAGAGGGCACATTCACAACACTGGGGTAACAAGAGAGAACCACTTCTTTACCTTTTCCCCAAAGATCCTTTGGCAGATGCCATTCTTTGCTAGCTTTTCCTTGACCTGCCGCGTTAGCTCTATCGTATCCACCTCCTGGTACATATAAATCTCATACTGCTCGGGTGTCAGTGGAGGAACCGAAGGTTTGGATGGCTTGGACAAGGACACGATAGGGGATGAAGGGAGGGGGCTATTCTGTGGTGTCTCACTGCGACTGGCCCCAGTCATGCTCAATTCAGAACTCTGCGAGTACGGAGATTCCGCGTTTGGCCACTCTTTCCAATACTCGGAAGAAGACGGTCCTTGGAGCTGGCTACGATCTGGCCTAGTCTGATTGCTGACCTTTTCTTTTCCACCACTGGCTTCCTCAACTTTTATATCTTCGGGAAGAGCTGCATTTCTTCGCTCATGCTGCACAGTATTCCACCAATGGTCCTTCCAAACACCACCACGTCCCAACTCATTTTTAACATGCCTCAACATACCCTGGGCAGAATCACTTATTCCATGAAGCTCTAAAACAGGTGCCTCCTGAGGCTCCTTTTTGAGCCCAGAGAGGTTCTGCAATGCAGAGATACTGGAATCAGTGACAGATGAATGTTTCTTCAGGGATATGGCCAAAGGAGAATAGCTGGAAACCGAAGACATTGCAGGTGTAGACACTAGTTTGGGGGACAGGATAGAAATGTCAGCTTGAGATAAAGGTGGTGTTTTTAAGGCAGGTTCAAGGGCAGCCTGCTGTGCCTCCATTTCCCGTCGGGCTTGTTGCAGAATGGATCGAATTGCATCATCAGAATTGCCACTGCTAGAGGCAGAAGGCGGCTGAGCCGGCTCAGCTATGAAAAACAACCAAAAGACTAAATGCAACAGAGGAAAACGCTTTATATTCAACACGTGCTACTGTAAACATTTCCCTGACAGGCAAAAAAAAAAAAAAAAAAAAGGGGCTGAAATACATTTCTGGATGGGAGGGAGGAGTTTTCGCTAAGCAAAGATTTGCACTTTGCAAAAGAAGGTAAGATTTCCAAAGTTCTGCACTGGAAAATTTCGGGAGTTGCCAAAGTGCTGGATGTTTGCACGCACAGGCTCAGCTGCACAAGTCTGGGATCACTTGTCCTTCCACCATTGTAAAAATTTTCAAATAAATGCCTTTGAAAATCAAGCCTTCACCTCTTCCTCCCCCACCCCCAAGTGGTCAATAACATTTTACTGTGGTATTTACAAAGTTATTTAACCTTTCACTTCTCTCTTTTCTCCACAAATGAATTTAACACGCACTCAGAACTGAACACAGCTGCATTCACCTGGACAGACTATGACAGCATAAATAAGGTGAGTCCTTTTAACTTCAAAAACGTAACACACAAATTACAACAGAGCCAGAACCTTAGAAAGAGATCATCATTATTTCATTTGACAAGCTAAATATGCTCCTGCTTCCTGTTTTCTTGTTCCATGGTCCCAACCACTGAAATGAACAGCTCTACCAAAGCCAGGCTGACACCTGGTCATCACCCTCTCCCTTATCCAAAGCTCTAGGATGGAGCCACAGATGCTTTCAGCAGAGATAACTCCCACATTCCCAGTATTCCAGTGGGGAACCAGGATTTGGGTGGCTGTGCAGCAGCAGTCAGGGATGAGCAGAGACTGGAAGGTGGGTGGGGAATTATCTCTGCAGAGCCAGGAGGTTTTTGCAATGGCATCTGCTTCTATTTAAGTCAGTCTCCACTGACGTCCCCAGTGCTTGAAAACCAGTTCCTCTGAAAGCTGCTCTACAGAAAACAGGGAGAGTGAAGCACCAGGTGGGAGCAGGGAACCCTCACACTGCCAGGAGTGGCCTCAAAGTGAAATAAGATTTGAAACACGCTGTGTATTGCTGTAGTAATACTATGGCTCATCTGAATGCATTTCTGAATTTGCCTCCCTACATCCCTTCCTGTCACGCACTATAAAATACATGAAAAGCTAAGAAATGGGAAAAAAAGACAGTGAGACTCTCTCTTCTGTTTTATCTGCTGATTTCATAGGGAGTTTTGAGGTCGAATTAATATTTGAAAGGAAGTCTGAGATTCTCAGATGAAGCATGCTACTGAATAACATTCTTGCAGTTTCCTGCACAAAGCCCGTATTTTTCTCTATGTAATAATTTCTTGTATAAAGTCATATTATTTAGATCATATATTAACTAGTCTTTTACATTCTGCCATGAGATTAACTTTGTTTTCATTTGAAAGACAACTATCCAAAACTGTAAATCAGTATTTACTTTCAAAAAATGAAACACAAGTATTGCACAGTAATTTCTACTTTAGCCCATTAGTAGTACTGGGAATTCTTAAAGCTGGGAGGGCTGCAGAATAGACAGAAACATTAATTACATGACAGCATACAATGAGAAATTAGACTTATCTCAGGCTAAGATGGATTTTTTGGGAAAGAGAACGTGTTTTGGATTTGCCAGTTCATTCAATGAATATGTTCTGTAACCAAAAATAAAGTCATCTAGGAGTCAGGGCTGAGTTTGCCTATATAAGAATGAATGTACAGGATGTACCATGGTGCTGGGACTGGTAATTGCTGCCTAGAGTGTGACCTTCACCCCAACAAATCCATTCAGTTCCCTCTCCCATGCAGTTGTGTCCCTGGGGCCTGAGTGAGAGAGGAGAGAACAGGAGCTGTTCCCATTCCAAGCAGCAAACTGGGAGAAGAAAGGGTTCTGTAGGTTCCCCTCAGGGAGTGCCTGCAGGTCTGGAGGGCAGCCAGGAGCTCAGAGCTCTGCACAGGGATAAAGGTGTTCAGAAATCCCACAGGGAGCAGGGCACAGCAGAGACCCCACCACGCCGTGACATGTGTGACCTTAACTTGGGATATCTTAGAGACAGAAACAACTCCACTAAATAACAATAAAAATCTCCAAAAAAACTCTTCAAACTACACTGAAGGTTATACGAATATAATTAACTGACCAGAAAGCTCATGGCAATTGTTTTAATTAAATTCTGCAGTAAAAGGAGGCAGAGACAAAATGAGCCTGTACCTGTTTTCTGTACTTGCAGCTCCCTTTTGGCTTGTTCAAGAATGGATTTGATGGCTTCATCAGAGCCAGACTCTGTGGTTCGGATTCGCGTGGTTATGTTACCTGGGGAGGAAAACACAACTAATGACACCAGGAAAACTTCTGGCTGCTTGTTTTTGTAACACAAAGACACTCTGTATATACTGACACATACTGCCAGCAAAACCTGAGGACAACCTGCACAGGACCTTTTACCAACACTTACACCACCAAAAAAATACTTAACATCATAAAAGCAAAATATCCTCGTTGTGCCTGTCTCTGGCTGCCCTGGAATGGTGAGAACACCACAAGAAGAACTAGGTGGTCACATATTCCTTTTCTATGGTGACATATAGAGATCTATTCTTTTTCCTTTTTTTTTTTTTTCTCTTTTTTTTTTTTTTGAGGGGGAGAGGAAACAGAACGGAAAAGAACTGGAGGGGAAAGGAAGAAAGCTAAAAACATAAGCCCAGGAATCAACTGAAAAATGGCATCAGCTTGCTAGGCAAAGTAGGATTCAGCCCAAAACAGAATTAAAAAGTAACTGGATAAAAATAATTTTTAACTTTCTAGAGGTTAATACATTAAGAGAAAGAGTCATTTAAACGCAGATACCATTTGAAGTACTCTCCAGCTAAGAGCTATTACTTGGTTGTTTGGTTTTGCTTTGTTTTTTTCTTTTTTAACCTCTAAGGGGAAGAAAAGGAAGGAAAACTGTGAGTGCTACTGCATTTAACTGCATTTTCCATTATGAAATTATTGTTTGCAAGCAAGCTAGATAATTTTTGACTGGACTCAAAATAACTACAGGGTTTTGGCGTACCTGCTTTTGTTTTTCTTATTTCTGGTCTTACTAAAAGAAAAATTCTGCAACTAATCTATAACAAAGAAAACCTCCAGGCTTCCTGTTCTGTGATAATTTATGGATCTGATGTTCAATTACCTTGTTGTCTTCTTCACATATAATACTGAACTAAGCATCACACTAATTTAACAGTGTATTAAAGCAGAATTTGTCAGCTTAAGCCCCATGAGAAGGAAGAAGTAAATCTAGAGCAGAAGCAGTATGCAATTGGTGCTGTAACTGTGCAACTTTCTCCCTCCAAAACCATAAAAATAGCAAAGAGAGCATTTCAATAGATCTGATGACTTTATAAAGCCACTTCTATCACTTATCTCTTTTTATCTGTGTACGCAGGGAGGATGGGGGTGGAAGAACTATCCAAACAGGGTTACGTTAGTACAGCAGCAGCAGAATTAGAAAAAGCAAAGTGTTCATCTAACCCATGGTTTGTTTTATACTTACTGTCTGTTTTTCTATCAGATTCCAGGCCAGAATCAAACTGCACAGTTTTAAGGAAACACACAGCTAAAGCACACTCCACTTCCTAGGGATTGACTGCAAAGAAAAACACCTGCCTGTGACGTACCTTCAGACCCATTTCTTCGTTTCGGTACTTCCTGAAATAGTCTGTTCAGGTTCTGGCCTGGATTCTCTGTTGAAAAACAAGTTTGGTAAGAACAAAACAATCAGGGGATGGTTGCTCTGACATCACGGGCTGTGTGACATGAGGAGCTGGCAGCCTGGCCCTGAGCTCTCCTGGCCCCTCGGGCCCCGGAGCAGGAGGAACTGGCTACTTGGGAAGAAGCAAGGCTGGCTGATTTGTTAATAAAGATTACAGCTATGTTCGGAAAGGAGATTAGACAGATATAAATAAATGTCTAGAGATACCAAAAATGAAGAGGTTAAAGATGGGCAGATAATCCCCTCAAGTACAATCATCAAAAGGAAGAACAGATTATAAATCTAACAGTGTGTGCTTCCAATTAAACAAAATCTAGGAAAACCCTGCCTGTCCTTTCCAATATTTCTTGACTGTAAACAACTTACTTTTCAGATTCTCTAAATGTAAATCTCAGTCTTAAGATGAATCACAATGAAATGCATGTTACTTCTTAAAATCGCTGCCTTAAATATGCAAAGCTGCTTTAAACTGGGATTGTGTTTTAATTACTCATCTCATGCATCACCTACCCTATTTTGTCAAAACACTTAGGGGGGAAAAAACACAATCACACAAGACACAACAAAAGCCTGGTCTCAATAAACAACCTCAAATAAAAATTCCCAAGTATTTCTGAGGGCTGATACCCCGAGTAGCTGCTGACCCTTCTGGCTCTGTATTTAGCTGTGGCACGGAGCTGTTGGGAAGTGAGGGATGTGAATGTCCCTGCTGCTCACTCCTGCTGACAGGCACCAGCCAGTGGCTAAAAAAAGCATAAGCAAAGATACGAACCTGCTGGAGTGCTGCAAAGCAGAGCTACAAAGCTGAACTTTCTGTACCTGACACCTGACTTGGGTGAGAGCAGCAGCAACGCACAAACGGCCCCAGAGGGGGAAGCTCCTGGATTGGAACATTTGGAACTAAGAGGAGAAGGGGGCTGGGGAGCACTTACCTCTTTGTCTGCCCTGGATGCTGCGAAGAGCCAAGATGTTCTGCTCGTCCGACAGGAACTGCTTCATCTTATGAAATGGCTCCTTGCCTCTCACAGTCAGTTTATTCCATGGCTTTGGCCGGGCCAGGATCTCACTCACAGACCCTTGTGACAGTCCCAACACATAATGTCCAAATATCCGCTGTCCAATATTGTGCTTGATCAACTGCTCTTTCACCTGACGTGCAATTTCGGCCGTGTCTATCTCCTCGCCTTCAGAGATGCTCCCAGCACTTTCTGACTGGCTGGGAGACGGGGCCATGCCATTTACATCCGGGCTTTGTTGTAATGGACTTTGGGAAGATATGGAGTTTGTGCTGTATGGACCTGTTGGAAAAATCATGCTTGTGCTTCCTGCTTCCTGCATTGCCTTGGAGTAGAAGGACTGCATTAGCTGTCGCTGGAGGAGAGAGTTTAGTGCAAATTTTCCTGTGGAGGCCAGGGGTAAGCTGGGGCTCGCCAGGGATGAGCTGAAAAAGTCTTGACTTAAACCCGTTGGTGAGAACTGGTGTGTACCATTAGTATTGGAAGCCTGCTCCCCCGCGTTGCGGAGCAACTGGGAAGGAGGGGAGGCCGGCAAGGTTGCAGGACGCTGACTCTCAGGCTGGTCTTTCCCTTTTCTCCTGGCTGACCCTACAAGGAAGGTCAAACATAATGCATTATGGGGGGTCAAAGAGGGAAAAACCAAGATAAAAAAATGCAAAGTTTGCCCCGCAAAGGGAAAAAGTGCAGATTGACACGGGCCAATGAAGTGGCGGTGGGAGTTTTGGATTTGTTTGTTTTTGGTTTGTTTTCATTTGTTGGGTTTTTTAAAATTTATTTTTAATTTCTTTTTTTTCCATGATTGGAATTTTTTAAGCCAAACAAGGCCCCCAAAACAAACAACATGCATTTCATGTTTGCACCTTTCTTGTATGTTGCAGCCTGGAGAATCCCCCTTACAGACATTAACACTAGAACAGTTACACGAAGTGCAGTGATACAGTTAAATAAATGCAGTTACAGACAGCAAGTCTCTCTCTGTTGTCTCTCATTCAAGACATGACTCATTGGACCTGACTGAACCCAAATGCAGCAAACATTTACATTTTGGAACAAACCAATTTGAATAAAGGAATAACCATTAGGTGGATGCACCAAGATCACTCAGTTAAAAGTCATAAAACGCTTCAGAATTCAGTAATCCCAGGGCCAGTGACAACTTTTAACTTTCTTCCAGCTGCAAAAACCATAAGCATTCAAGTATCTGGAAATTCCATGACTTGCCATTTAAAAAATGTGCACACAAGATGTAAAAGCCCACATTAGGAAAGCCAAACGGCAAACACGCTTCGCTAGAAAGAAAGGATTTTGCTTTCCCCAGCTGACCTGCTGGTGGTATATCCAAGTGTATCAGACAGGAAGATTATGTTCTACATGCAAACATTTTGCATAACACTGTGTGTGGGGGAAAGAGATGAATTTGTTCCCAAAACAGAAGACAGCCTCAAACACTGGTACAGCCTGTAATACCTCTTCCTTAACCTTTATAGACTCTCTCTAAGAGTTTTACTTTATTATCCAGCCTATAAAACTACAGAAATCCAACGTTACTCAGTGTTCCTGTTGCTTCTTAATCCTTCTGCCATGCATTAGCTCAGACACTCAGCTCTCACTCAGCCCTCCCTCCCACCACAGGACAGCAAAGGCAGCAGAACAGCTGGGCTGGGGTGAACCTACCGCTCAGGTCGCTGTTGGTGATGCGCAGCGTGGCGTTCTCCGACTGCAGCGAGCGGTTCTTCTCCAGCAGCAGCACCTCCAGCGGCTTGGATGCATCCTAAAGGAAACCAGAGGGGGAGGTTTGTTTCTCAAAGCATTGAGAGTCTCACTCAGGCACTAAAAAGAGTTTCAGAGGGCAAGAAATAAAAAAAAACCCCAAGTGCTCGGCTGGTCTCTGAAGGCAGCGAGGGAATTCAGGGTGTGTGGATTTGTAGGAATCACTCTGGGCTCTGGTGTGAGCCATAGGAGAGAGCCACTGGGGAATTTTCATTGTAAATCACTCATCAATTCTGCATTATATGTGTAACGGAACGTTTTCTTAATCCTACTTATTTTTAAATGGTCCTGGCACGCTTTCAGTTTAAAAGCTTCAGACTTCTTTTAATGTGATTAAAACAGGAGTTAAGATTATATTATTCCTTCTAGGTCAACTGACCCAAGTGAAGCATTTCCTTGACATGCTGTGTTTCAGCAGAAACAGTTTGTTCAAAAATAACATCAGTCACAGAATTCTGCTATTTACCTTCCCTTAAATATCTAACCCTTGATCATTAAAAAACCCATTGAAAGTTAATCCCAGGATATTGATATTCAGTTTGGATTTCAGAAGCAGGAATTTAATTCATAACCTTTAAACTTAAGTAAGATTAATTTGCTGGAGCAGCAGAGCTTTCTCAGTACTCAGTGGTTTGTTTTCTTTTGTGAACATGATTTTCAAGGCCAACAAATACTTAAAAATGCTGAAGTCCTTGCTCAGTGTACTGCCTGTACATCAACTCCAGTATCTTTCAATGACTCAACTCCACAACATTATGGTTTATCCACTCCAGGACAGATGAAACATCACTTTGTCCTTGACTACTTAAAAGAAATTAACAGGCAAAAAATGTTCAGTTCAGCTTTTTATATAAGAAAACACCAGGAAAAAACAATGATGGACACAAAAGCCTCAACATCAACAGGAAATTGTCGATGCCAACACCAAGGAATTGCAAGACAACATTTTTGTTAATTAAATGAGCTGCTGAAATAAGTAAAAAAACAAAATAAGTTCAGTACCTGCGCACCAGAGCTTTCAGATGGTGCAAACTCCATGGATTTCAATATACTGTGGAAGGTAGAAAAAAAAAATTATTTTCTGTTTCTCCTTTTCATAACAACTCCACTAATGAGCATTAACATTATTGTTTCCTGTTCTCCAGCAATACCACAAGTGATGACAACTTTCCTTGCAGTAACACAATCTCCTAATGAATATAGAATAACTATTCAAACCAGTTACTGGATAAGAAAATTTTCTCGAGCGTCATCTAAATCATTCCATATGCAATCCCACCAGGCCAGTTTGAAGCGTAAATTTAAAGGTTAATAAGGATATAACATTTTGAGCTGTCAGAAACGATATAAATTTATCTGTGAAGCTGGAAGGGAATGAAGAAGTTGTAGCAAAGCAACAAAACAGGGGAATCACCACCAGAGTACAGCACTTTGTGGAATATACACCAGCTCACCAGCAAGGAAAATATGCACAAATAATCTTCCCAAGCAAGACACTACAGGCTAAAAGGCAGTTTTTCATTTTAATAGCCTCCTCGTTCTATGGCAAAGGGAAGACAAAATGGCACAATATTTCTTAAGAAATATGAAAGACCCAAATATTTATAAGTACATTAGGAAGAGAATCTGATAGTCTCATTGTCAATATTTTATATAAATAGTGAACAGTCAGAGGACGTCTCCTTTCAAAGGCTTTCAGTGAGAGCTGTGTTGTCTGGCAAACCAGAATCTTACAGGAATCCAGACTTATTACTGTGCTTTGTTGGATAAATTTTTTTTTAAATCAGCTTGCTGCAGACAAGACATGAACTTCCTCGGGCTGAAGCAATAAATGATTTCAGCTTCTTACAAAGACAACATTCATTTGGTGAAGCAAAACACATAAACACATATAGATGCTGTTTATACAGCATTTGTCATGTATAAAGCACCAGGAACTTTGTGAGGCAGGGACAATCTGTTTAATCATGTATTAAACTGTATTAAAGGCTGTGGATCATGTATTAGAGGTTTTCATCCCTGGAATTGTCCAAGGCCAGGTTGGATGGGGCTTGGAGCAACCTGGTCTAGTGGAAAATGTCCCTGTCTACGGCAGGGGGATAGAATGGGAAGAGCTTTAAGTCATTTCCAACCCAAACCATTCTGGGATTCCATGAAATGTGGAAACTGAGACAAAAATAGGCAGAACTCCAGTATTAAGACACAGAGACTAGTTTTGGATGCCATGAGGAGTCAGTCAGGCACCCATTAACTGCCTGAACCTGTCCCTGCATTAATCCAGAGTTGGATGTGCATTAAGTGACACTCTGGAAATCAGGTCTCTCAGTCATTCAATATCACTCAAAGTCATAGCAGGTCCAAGGGAAAAAAAGTCACTCTGAAAAAGAGACCTCATGCATTTTGCATCTATGCATACTCACCACACACAGTGTTAATTGTGACAGGCGTTCCTAATATATAATAATGAGTAAAATTAAAAATTTCTGGCACTCACTTTCACTACATGGCATCACTCCATGTCACCTCTTGTCTGGCTGTAGGGTAGAGCCATCACCCCAAACATAGCACATGAAGTGATGCTGTGAAGACTCTACATGGGCACAAAAGCTCAGTGCAAAAACCCCTCTTTTGTGCTATCAAGGGACTCATGCCAGCCAAGAGGAGAGGCTGTGCAATGGCTCAAGTTCTTAGAGATCCTGACATCATATTGATACCACAGGTGTGTTACTCAGGTGGCAAATTCCTGCTGAAAGCCAATGTGTCTTGGGACACCCCTTCAGAGGCACAGCTCCCTCCCAGGACTCCAAGGTGCCGGGGGAGATAAATGCACAGAGACTCAGCCAGGGAAAACCCCAGCCACTGGCAGGTTGCTGTTTCCATCCTCCCATTAATTTTGCAGGGAATGGACTCTGCAAGGACAGCCAGTCCTAATGCACATCCTCAGGATGCTCAAATGAGGATCTGAATTTGAAACCCAATTTGAACAGCAAATTATCACATGGCAAACTTCCCATGGGAAATCCCATTTCAGTTCAGAGCAGCAGCACTTGTGACCACACTTACCACACGTGGGTTTGCCATGCAGAGCAGTCCAGCAGCATCCCAACCTGCTTCCTCCTGGTTGAGGCTAAACCAAAGAAAACCCTGCTCTCTCCCAAAGGAGCAGATGTGAGTGGTGCCCTGACCACACCCTGCTGCCCCAGAACCAGGCTGACAATGGGCAGAAGCCTAAAGCCTCTCAGGGTGTATATTTGGTTCTCCACACCAAAAATCTGGCTCTAAAGCCCCAATCCTGCCATCCCTCTCCTTGCACAGACTGATACATTTTTGTTCTGAGCACCTGCTACCAGGTGGGACCTTCAGGAAGGATCCTGATCCTTGCAGCAGCTGCATTTCCAGCAAGCTCAGTGCAGGCAATGTGTACTCAAATCTTGGCTGGAAACCTACTGACCTCTGTCTACCTGAAGGGGATTCTTTGCTAACTGAATTAACTTTCTGACAATTTCACAGGTGATTTCCTACATATTTAAAACCCAAAATATACTAAAAATCAAGTTGATGGCACCTCTAATTGCCCTAAGAGGCATATTCGCTCCAGCAGGTTCATTTTTTAAAAATGTAGAAGTTAAACACATCAAAAATTACTCTCCAAATGTGTCACAAAAGAGACATTTCTCCTCAGGAATACGAGGAAGCACAACACTTCTTCTTTGGATTCCAGGAATATCTTTGCCCATGAGATCTTGATTCAATCTCTGTCTCAAGATCAGTTACCTGCTTTTTAAAGGAATGATCTTGTGACTTGAATCTGCACATCTAAGATGACTTGAAAGATGTGACTGTAAAGCAAAGTGTGCATTGGGACAGCTCGACTTTCTGTTCGTCTGATCCCGACTGCAAAGGCAGCAGGGTCAGTGCTGTCGTGCTACTCAAGAAGGAACTGAAAGGACACACAGAGCTCTCAGATCTCAAAAATAGGTTTAAAAGCCATTGGGCACAAAAGCCAAGGCAGAAAGTGAAGAATCTTCCCATCCCAGATCTTGATACGGGCCCAGTTAAGTTCCTCCAAGGTTAGGAGTTGGCTGATATTGAGAGCCCTCAGCCTAAAATACCTCACATCCAGGGGGAGAAATAAGGAAAATACATCAGTGACAAAAAGCTAAGAAATTCATTCTCTTCCTGGCAAGATATCTTTTCTCTTGGTGCAGATGTTACAAGCAGTTCAATTTTGTTAGTGTTTCAGGGCACAAGGCAGGAGCAGCAGGATTTGGTGTGGGGGATCCAGATTTACAGCAACAGACTTTTCCCAGTCTCCTTCACAGCAACAACCTCACTTCAGATCAGACTGTCACTGCCAGGTGATGCACACTGAGCCTTTAGCACACCTTTTGGATTAGATGGGAGCAGGAGGTGATGTGAATGAGCTGCTTGGAGGATGCAGCATTCCAAACACCCTCAGTGTTCTTTCCGAGGGTCTTAACCTGTGCACCATCCTTCAGGATGCTGTAGAGACCCCAGGTGCCTTACAGGCTAGCTGGCATCCACAAATTAGGATTATAAAAGCTGGAACAGCTGGGAGAACACAGTTAATTTACTGGCACCCAACCAGGGCCATTTCCAGGAGATTTTCCCATCTATTTCACTGCAGGCTCATGCCGAGCAGCAACACCACATGAAGCCTCCTGTGCCACAGCTTCTCTCATCTGCCTTGCCATCCCTGCCCTCATGTAAGTCAGGGTTGTGAAAAGGAAATATATTTTCAAAAATTGGCATTCCTGCCAGGAATACAGGTTTGTATCTACACTACAAATGCAAAGTTAGCCTAAATTATTAAATGAGTGTACTGGATTCTTGGTTCCTTAAGTCTGGCTTTAAAGTCCTGGTCCTGTTAACGTAATGCTACCTTTGCATTAAACCAGGTAGGATTCAAAACTCATTTGCTGATTCAGCACATTTACATTTAATATCTCATGTAACAAACTGGAAGGCTGTGGCCTTATTCCCATTCACTACTTCACATATGGGCACAAACTGGCTGAAATCTGAAGCTGCTCCCTTAACTCAGGAGAGAACATGGATGTCTTTACCCCTATCACTAAATGATGATGCTATTTTGAGACCGTGTAATAATCAGGTATAATGACCAAAGAAATGGTCAATTCATTGAATTTAAGTGAAAATGATACCCCTGCATCAGGGTGTGCTGCAGCTGGTTGTGAACCAGAACCTCAAGCCAGTGTTGCTTGAATAAATCAGCACCAGGGGCTGGGCAGTCGTGGGGCTTGCAAATCCAAACCTGCTTTCCATACTCCCCAGGGATGTGTAAACAAAAGCACATGACTACCAGCCTCATCTGAAATACCTCATTAAACAGGGGAACAGGTTATTTCAGCCTTTTTGAAACACACACAAAAATGCCAGAATGATGAAAGAAGAGATGGGAGTTTCTCGCAGTTATTTAAACCTTGACACTAAACATATTTCCAGTCAGAAAAGTTCTCTTCTGAACCTGACAGCTTATCTTGTTAGAGTTTAAAATGAGGCTCTTTTAAGTTTCTTAAGAAAATCCCTTGAAATAGGAAGAGGCTGTTTGTGGCTTTAGTTTAAAACCACAATATGTTAGCAAAAATATACAGTGAAACAAGCCCAGCATTAAACTGGTAAGTGCTGAACACTGGCTGGCAGAAGCAGATTAAAGGTATCATGGCCAAAGGCTCTGCTTTAAATTTTTGGTCCACATTACCCACAGCTGTTGGCTGGAAGAAGTGGCCCACCTAAAACACCACAGATTTCCAAACTTTTTCTCTTTGTGGACAGTAGTTTAAGTGGCTTTTCTTCATGGACACATTTATTATTTGTTATCGTGATCCTCTGCTGCAACAACAATGAGCACTCTCAGATACAGCAGTTCCACAGGTTCTGGATGCAATTTCTGCCAATATTCCCAATTTCCCCATCTTTGTGGTTTTGACTGAATTCTTTATTGTTCCAAGAACACAGATTTGTGGCTTCATTTAACAAGCACTGTTAAACTAGAGTTTGTGAAAAAATTATGTAAGCATTTAACACTTACTTTAATTCTTTCTTAACCTCTTCATAATCAGCCTGTCCTTTCAGTTTTTCTTCCAGTTGCTTTAAAAGAGAGAACATGGATTTAATTATTTACATTGTTTTATTTCTGCAGGCTTTCAAAATCATCTTCAAATTATTCCATATATACAGCAGTGCACAAGTGAGGGTTAATGACTCATACCTAATTTACATATATTAGAAAACAAACTATAACCAATTAAACATAAACACAATTATACCTCGCTCATCCTTTGTTTACAGAGTGCCAAGCATGACAGAATTCAGTGGGTCCCAATTTGGCTATTTTGCAGTGTCACTGTTATGTGTTCAATGAAGAGATAGGGGATGAAGGTATTAAAAACATGGGGCAGCTGAAATTTTCAGGGAATTGGTAAATAGAGTAAACAAGCAGGATGCTTTGGCACATACTGTATTCTTAACAGACAGTTCTTGCTAACCTTATCTACATGATAAAAAGAATAGACTGAAGAAGCTGTTGACTGGAATGCCTTAGGCTTGGAGGGCTTCTACAATGCCCAAACAAAACAGCTGTACCAGGGGGTTTGACAAGCGTTACTCCCTGCAGGAACTGCAACTACACAGCAGAGGTGGAGCACTGAGACCACCCCACTGCTGCTCTGCCCCACCCAGGGTGGCCTCAAAGGCTTCTCCTGGGTGTGAGGTGCCCCCAGGGTTGAAACAAAGCCCCTGCCACAACCCAGAACGCAATGCCACACACTTGGACCTTACCCAGCTCCCAACAACAGTGCTCATCACTACGGGGAAATGCTTCAGGAGGCCTAAAACATAGTGATACATAATTGATGCCGTTACGTGCTTGCAGAAGCCACATTCATTTCAACACTTCCTTTGCTTAGGGCAGGCACACCTGATCTAAGCAAAGAACAGAACTCACTGGCTTGCAACTGCTTCACTTCATTTTTGGTGTTAAAATTGGCACAGAATCCCAAAGGTCACGGGAAACAGAAATAACACAAGGATGTATCACCTCAAAGACAGAGAATCTACTTTGAAAAGGAAAGGAATATATGACATGAAAAAGAAAAATAGGACTTTATGTCCAGGAGAGGCTGCCTTCAGGGGAGAAGGGAATTCAAGATCCTACACCCACTCTGGGGCTGCTCGTTGAATGCAGGAGGAGGGCAGGGGAGGGCTGCTGGGAAGTTGGATAATTTTAGCAGAGCTGTTTAAAGGCAGCCCCACAAAGCTGTGCAGCAGCCCAGCTATGGGGGCACAGAGGCAGGGCTGGGGCAGGCCAACAAACAGAACTGGGACCCTGTCCCCCCTCAAGGGACTGACTTCCCCAGTAAGTCAGTGTGTGGGTATCACCCATCTCAGAGCTATACAAACCCCAAACTGATGGAACACAGCACCCACAGGTCAGTGAACCCATGGTTTGAGACATCTCAATCACTTAAACGAGGCTTCTTCGGATGACAACAGTAGCGTGGTGGGATTTGTGGGATTATTCTTCATTTTTGAAAGGATTTCCTACTCAGCCCTTTCCAGTCCACACATTGCTGTCATTTCTGCCTTGCCATTAGCATGGATATTAAAGAGCAGTGACAAAGTGGACATTCACATTATCAATGCACAGCCCTCTCCAAGTCCTGTTCCTGCTGTTTGACACCACAATCCAGCATCCTCAGTCACTGCTGACAAGAGGCATCTCCCTGCAGGAATAGCTGGGCCCTGCTCCAGCAGCTGCTCAACAAGCAGCTCTTAATGGATCACAGGAACTGCTGCTCAGTGTGGAATTTGCACTCTATGGGACACTGATGAAATGAGTGGCCTCTTAAACAGGTCTCGTGTCCCAGCATCATCATCAGTGATTTGTGCAGTCATTCCGATTGTGTGTAAAAAAAAGTGTCTGTTTTAGCTAAAACTACTTTTTTTTCACCTGGAATGAATATAAGGCAAGTTTTAGTCATTTCTTCTGATGTGTCCTGCCTTACCAAATTCCAGGTATTGACTGGAATTACAGGAAGCACTGACTTTGCTTCAGAGAGCAGACTCGGTGCTACAGGTGTTTTGGCCCAATACTCAACATAATTAGGAAAATCTGAAATCCTGGTTGATGTGACCAGGAAAATCCTACAAATACTAAAGATGTTGGAGCTTGTGATAACCTTCAGCATGTGTTGAAGTCTCATTATGGAAATGTACCACGTAGTCCCAGGGCCTGAGGTCTCCCATCTCTAAGCTTTGAGGAGGGGCAGCTACAATAAGCCAGGAGCTGAAGCAGCTTTTCAAGCTGCAGCTCAACACTGAGCAAAACAGAGTGACTTTAACAAGGAATCCAAGTGGAATTTTTAATGCATCAGGTCAAGCTGGAGAGGGATCTTTATATGAAACCAGTGAGCCAGAGAGCCCTCAGTACTGGGAGGAGACTCAGCATCACAACTGGGAGTTTTCCAAGTGGTCACAGGCAATGGGAGGACCTGCCAAGCACCACAACATCCTTCTGCTCTCCTTTGTCTTGTCACTTTGTCCTGACTCTGAATGGTGCTCTACAATTCCTCTACAATTCACCTTTTCCTTAACTCTTGTTACTTGTGACTTCTTGTAACTTGTGACTCCTAACATTTTGGATCTGCAGCACATGAGCTTCTACAGCAGGAATAAGTGGTTCCCTATACTAGTTCTCAGTATTAGAAGGACCAGAATAAATTTAAAACAAAGAAAATCCTGAATTAATATGTTACTTATGCAAAGATATGCTAAGAAAACGGCCTTTTGTAGAAACATATAAACCGCAGAAAAGCTGATGATTCCCATTTGAATGCAATATGTATTAAATGTAATTCTGTGCTGGGAAGTGCTATACCCTGATAAAGTGTTACTGGAAAATCTGGGTACAAAACACAGGTAGAATAATAAAGAAAAACAACAGATATTGACAAAATGCAGCTGTTTTGGACTCTCAGGTA
This sequence comes from Climacteris rufus, assembly GCA_013398175.1. Taxonomy (NCBI): domain Eukaryota; kingdom Metazoa; phylum Chordata; class Aves; order Passeriformes; family Climacteridae; genus Climacteris; species Climacteris rufus. Next base: position 186,863 of record VZRZ01001588.1, on the reverse strand, counting down.
CTTGCATGCTGCTATAGCAGTATGACAACCAGCAATATTTTACTTTGGATTGTATAAAAAACACACACATCCATCACTCCCAAGTACCTAATATAGAGATTGTTGCCATGGAAAATCTGCACCTAAACATCTACTTTACTAAACAATATAAACTAACAACTGAAGATGCAGTGCCGGGGTAGAAGCAGAACATTGAGGCACTTGGCATCTTCCCAGTCAATGACTGTTTTAAAATGTATTAGTATGGTAATTGTCTCCAAGAACCCTGTAAAATGCACAGAACACGGGATAACAAAGGTTCAAGCTGTGAGACAATCTGGAGGAACTAATATATTGCACTAAATATCAACCTGGTTAATTCAGACAAAATATATGTCCCAATGACCTTCAACAAACAAAAATGCAGGAGCCAGAGGGCAGAAGGAACGGACTGGTGGCTTTTCTGCACTTTAAATTTGCAAATATTCCATGTTAAAGAATTGTCTTGCATTTGTGGTGTGAATGAACCCACAACAGAGAATGCAGAGACTGGGTCCCTCCTTATGTTATTTAGAAAATATAATCACCACTGCATCATGAACTGAAGTGTAATTGCAGGGGCTATATTGAGGGGCTTAAAACATTTAAAAACCCCATTAGACTGATGATGTAGTTTAGTTTAGAGTGATCAGCTCACCCTGCTGAGTTTTAACTGGGTAGCAGGGACGGCCTAACACCCAGCGACAAAGGGTTAATATAATTAGAGTGAGGAAAGTCTTGTTACTAGAGGACATATTTTGATTATTAGATCAGATGAAGATAAAGAAGCAATAATTTTCAAAGTATTTCTGTATTGTTTCATTAAGCATAGAGTATTAAACAATTCCCCCAAGATACAGGCTGAGAACATTGCTTTAATTTGTGAAACTGTGAGTCGTTTTTTGTGGAGGCAACCATTAAAATCTCTGTTATTTTAGAAGCAATTCCTCCATAATCAAAGAAGAGATCAACACATCATCACTGAGATTTGGTGCTTTGTACAACTCGTGTCTGGCACAGGCTTTCCCAGCACTTTGGGGTAAAAGTAAGTATTTGGAAATACTTTTATAGTTGCAACAAATAAGGTTAAAGAGGGTTGAAATGACTAAAACTTTATCAATAGAGGCACTACATCAGACACTATCAACTGAAAGCTAAATACAGAGCATTAGCCTGGCAAGGCTGTGAGAAAATGGAAGGAGATTACTGAAATGGAAATCAAAGACTTGCTCTGTCATTTCTGTGATCCTACTCCCTTTGAAGTTAATGGCTAAACTAATACTGACCTCACCAGGAACATGCTTTATTCCAAGAAAATCTGTCAAGTGCAAGGACTCAAGATATTTTCTATCAGGCTTTATGAAAAGGTAAAATAAAAAAAAAAAAAAAAAAAAAAAAAAAAAGCTGTAGCATGGGTGTAGCCAGCAAAATGTGTCCCTCAAAACCAGGGCAGCTCCTTCCTCCCTCAATAAAAGTTATGCCCACATGGTGACAGGTGGGCAGAGGCTCATACTGTCAATGTAGTTACATAAGAGGTGTCCTTTGCTCCACTGAATTTTCATAAAAATTCTGCAAAGCTGGCTTAAAACATGCAGAAAGCACACTGAATGCCACACTTCAGCTTTCATTCCTAGCAGATATCTCTATATGTGAATTATGCTCCACCACAGCAAAACCAGGAACTGCTAAAAAATGTCAGAATTAGAGCAATTTGTAAGAGTTTCAATTGAACATTAAATCATTCTGATAGAGCAAAGCTGCCCACGCCACAGTCAGGGCTGAGTGGGAACCATCAGCCTCCTGCTCTCAGAAAACTCTCAGACTATCAAACCTGCAGAACTACCAAGTCTTTAATGGAATAGATAAATTTATCTTGTTTACACTTTGGAGCTCATAGATGGTGGAACAATGAAGGAGACAGGAGTTACAGGAAACTGATTCATACCCCACGTCAGGAAACATTTCTCATGCTCTCTCAGAGATCAGAGCTGTGTGGGCTTGGCACAAGGAAAGTGAAGCTGCCCAAGAGAGAGGTAAAAGGGTCACTCAGAAAACTCCTAGCTCTTCTTTCTGGTTCTAGTGCAGTGCTGCTGGAATGTAAATGAGTATAGGGCCAGACTGCTAATGATAGATGGGAATTATTGTGCAGCAAATACACATTTAAAAAATAATTAAATGGTTATTGAAGCTAAAAGCCCTCCCTATTTCCTGATTTCACTTGTTTCCATGCCCTAAATGATACACTTCTCATTTCCAATGGGAAGAACTGGAGGGTGTGGCAAGTAAATTCAAAAATAAACCATAAACACTCCTGGCAAAGTTCAATACTAATCATTAGAACAGAAGTCAAAAGTTTGAAAACCTAAGAAGGGTTTTCTGTGCTTCTTCAGTTCAAATATTTCATTACATATCCATGGCCAACGCATGTTGGGGTTTGGTGGTATTTTAACTCTAAAGGTTCTCCAAAAACACATGGGCCATTAAAAATTAAAAAAAACCCCTGTGATCACTTAGAAAACAATACATCCAGGGGGTGGAATGAGATAGGGTTTAAGGTCCCTTCCAACCCAAACTGTTCTGTGATTCCATGAATGCAGCCACACCCAGAAGAAGCCAATGGTGCCTCTCAGAACCACGGAAAACTGAAACCAGCAAACCCCAATGTCGTTTTCTCTGTGATATCCTTCAGCCAGAACCGAGCCTTACTTTGAGTGTGCTGTTCTTGGCTGTCAGCTGCTGCTCCAGCTGGGAGATTTGGCTGCTGGAGTTCTCCCTCAGCTTGGTGAGGCTGCCCTGGAGCCTCTGGACATCTTCTACGAGCTGGGCAATCTCCCGCTCCTTGGCTGCCAGTTCCACCTCCAGGCTGGAGCGTGTGAGCACCTCGATGGCCTGCTCCTGGGGGAAACAAGGATTACACCACGAAGTTTAAAAAAGGCAACAAGCCTGAATTCAGGGCAGTTTGACAAGGAGCAAACACTACATTGAGTGGCATGAGAAACAGAGACAATTCCTGAATCTGGGACTCCTGTGATTGACTGCAGGAATCTGGAAGATGAACCTTCCTGCACCTCAGGACAGCTTTCTGGGAAAACAGGGATAATGGAGAGAGAATAAATTCCCCTATTTCATAAGTGCACTGGAAAGATGCAGCCGTGAAAGTCAAAGGATTCTATTTAGATCTATTTATTATTAATAGCCCAAATGCTTTGACAACTATGAAAATCTGTGCTTACAAAATACTAATCAGATAAAATATTCTGAAGTAATGGAGCAGAATTTCTTAATCAGGAACGGCAGAGCCATGTGCCTGTGGCTCTCTGCATGCACACTGCACGTTTCAGGCAAAATTGTCAAAAACTGCCCCAAACTGCTGCTTCCAATGAACTTGCTCCTTGCATGAAAATTGTTCATGTTAACATTATTGCAAGCATCCCTCCGTGGGGAAGAAGAGAGATGTGACAGCTCTAAGACAAGGCCATTCTCCCTTTGGTCACCACTTTCAGAAATTCCCCTTTCCAAATCTTCCTTCTTCCAGTTTTCCACAGCTGCAAAATCTGTCCTCAAGTCTGAAACTTCCTCTCTAGCCTGACTTCCTGGGAGGACAAGGGATTGGAGAGGACAGAGCGGTTCAGAAGAAGGCAGATCCATTCAGAAAAGATAACAGAGACTAATTGTACCATCTCTTTGTCTCCTTTTGTGCTGGGAGATCAACAGCTGTGATGCATCAGGGAGCTCTGAACCTCCTCCATGGAGAATGTAAAGAAACCCTCGTGCCTGTGTGGGGAGCACCAGGCAGAGGAGCACCCATTCCATCAAAGAGACTAAAATGCATCCTACAGAGGTTAATGGCTGTTCCTCAGAAGCACCAGTGAAGGAGGAGAGAACCCATTTAGCAAGAGAGAGATAATGGTGCTGAGCATTAAAGCAAAGATCCTACGGTGAAAGAGCTGAGAATTCACCCCAGCGACGCTGCCACCCAAGCACCTCCCCAGGAACTCGAGGTGGCACTGCAGCAGATTGGAACACACTCCACACCCTCTTCTCTGGGAAGTCAGGAACAACAAAATCCCCCTTTCCACATCTTCTAAACATTCAGCTTGATTCTCAGTGACTACACCCCACTGTACTCACAGAAAGCTGCATGTAAGAACAGCAGTTAACAACGCTCTCCTATTACACTGAATTATACTTTTAACTTGAAAAAACCTCTAATTTGCTTGCATGAAACATCACAAGTTGTATAATCATCTGCTGCTTGTGCCTATTGAGACTAGAACGTAGAGTCTGAAATAAGATAGATAATGATCATTTTCATCCTGCAGTAGTTGTCATATTAAATATAAATGAAGTGCAGAAGTACTATTAAATACAAGAAAGACCTAATGTTAAAATAATGATAAGACTAGGACATGCGATAGGAAGAGGCAGGTAATTCAGAGTTACAAGTGATATTCAGGCTTTTTATTTTTTGTTTTGCAGCCTACTTGTCTATCTTTTGACTTCTCTGAGAAAATACTGGGTTGTATTAATAGACAACCAAACAGATCTGGAGGACTTATGGTTTGCTACTTGTTCTCTGCAAGTGATTTTTAAAGGCAACCATGTGTTCCTCTGCTATCAGTGTCAAGCACGTACATGGCTTGCAAGAAAAAAAAGCAATGATTTCTTTTGTTTGTTAAATCTGCTGCTTAGAAGAAGACTAAATTTCACTTAATTGCATATTTACATTTAAATACTCCTATTTTTCCTTTGGCAAACAAAAATCAAAATAATCTGGCTGCTCATCTGTGATACCTGTTCACCCAGGAGCAGCTGGAGCCCTGTAACAGCACCCTGTGCCTGCAGGTCCCAGCAGCAGCTTTGGCTTTATTCAGAACCACACAGCAGAGGCAACAAGCAGGAGCACAGGGTATCTTCTCAATTTTCCAAGGCTTTCTAAGTGTAATTCTCGGTTTAGATACACCCAGTGAAAACTGCAGTGCTATCAGATTTATTTCCAGATTCTCTGACAGCCCAGCCATGGAGTAAGGAGAGGCAGAGTGGGCAGGGAGCTCTGGGTCCCCTCGGGATGGAGCTCCACACCTCAGGGCCCTCCAGGCAGGCCTGTGCTGATGGCCACCAAGGCTCTCTTGCTGCCTCTCTTTTCCCTCTGCTGATGCTCTCAGCCTGTGAAATGATTTCTGAGAGTTCTGCTGTCCACCTGGAGACTGATGGATCACCAGTGACCTCTGTCCTCCCCCTGGTCTCCTCCAGCCACCAACCCCCTCAGAAGCTGAACCCCACCACCATCCCAAAGGAACACCATTCCATTTTGGTTAAAATATGACTTCAAACAGTTATTTTTATAGCTGTGAGTGTAAATTGAAAGAGCTGTAGTGCAGGAATGTCAGAAACCTGTAAGAGTCAGTAAATATTTTCTCTCACCACATCAGGTGCCTTCTGGATCTGTGTAGCAAGTTGGAGAGATTTGTTAGCTGATGAGAGCTGCTCCCTTAAGGTCTCTGCCTCTCTCTGAGCCACCTCTGCCCTCTGAAGGAAATGAAAAGGGGTGAAAAGAGAAAGTACATTCAGTTTAACAACTGACAATTATTACAAGAACATTCATCAATTCATGCCTGACTGAATATAATTGATTTTCCTAAACACTCAACCTAATAAATGTTAGAAAAAAACATAGAATGTGATGGATTTTTATTTTAAACAGTACAAGGAAGAAATAATTGAGCGATTATGACAGTAATTTAACGCTAGGAGCAAGGAATCCCCTGCTGATACTAATGCTGCGGCCCACTGAATTTCCCAGACTGAATAAATACAAGTGGAAATGGAGTCTTTTTATTCAATTTCTTTCTATTCTCATAGACCAAGCAGATTTTATTGCAAGGCTCCTCATGGGAATAATTCTCACGGGTAAATGCTGAATTAAAAGATATTCTGACCACTCTCTCTAACACACATACAATGTTGTGGGCTGTCTTTCTGCAGTAATTATTCCCCAAAACATGAATTGTTAGATTCTGTTCTTTCAGCAGGTCTATTTATTCAACAATATTTAACCCTAAAGTGACAATTTTGCACAGCTCAGTTACCAGCTGCTGAGGATTTATGCAATAGCTGATAAGCCTGTGACTTGGCTACTGGTCAAAATTCCCATCTAAATATTGAATAATAATAGAAAGGAGAAAGGCAGAATTATGAGGAAAAATTGTCTGTATGAGAGTTTGGGTAGAGACAGATGGATCAGTAACTTCAGGCAATAAATAGCAGCAAAGTCCTTTTCATAACTGTCTGTAAGCTTCTGTTAGAAATGGAACAAAACCTGGTTCTTTTACAATATACACTCCTCCTGGCAAGACTGTCTTCTCTCTTTTAAAAACTGTATTTATTGTTATAAAACCACACTGTTTTCCTCCTTGAGTAACCAGTGCTTTTTCTCTGGGCTACTCCATGTAAACTGTGCTGCATTTTCACCAGAAAATAGCCAAAATCATTTTCTATCTCCACTTCCAAGATCTATCACCAATTCTACCAAACCCATCAGCTGCCACCAGGGAAGGTCAAAACTTTTCTTGACCAGCTGATGGGTCCCTTCCTTTATGGATTAATAAATTCCCACTGCCATTTTTAAGCCACCAAAACTGCCACATTTTGTGTGCCAGACTCCTGGCTAACCCTTTGGCAAACCCAAGCCATCTAAAATAGCGAATACAGAACACAGAGCAAACATAAAACCTGTAGTGCATATAAAAAATGCAGTGAGTATAAAATCTGTAACAAATACAAAACCTATAGCAATATAAAACCTATGATGAATATCAAATCTACAGCAAACATAAACCTTATAATGAATATAAACCCTATAGCCCTGTGTGTGTGTGGTCTGTGACTTCCTCACCAGTCAAAGCACAGACTGTGCATGTTTAATCAATGAGTAAACTAACAGCAATCAAATACTAAACGCATCATCTGCGCTATTTGCTCACAACATTGTATTAAATGATTTTGCATAGGTTCTACAGCTGTAATTAAAATGTGATTGTAAAAAGTACAGTGACGTGGCTCTAATCATCAGAGCAGGGGACACAACCTATTGTGTGCTTGGAAGAGATGGAAACAGCAGTAAAAAGGCACAAAAAGAGAAATTTATGTTGTTTATGCAGCTGGATAATACTAGGATAAATACTGAGCTAACAATACACATTGAGATAAATTATTTTCTCGTACTTTATTAGATGTGGAAATACATATATTGATCTAATAGCTGCAGAACAACTCCAGCAAAGCAGGACAAGTTACTACACTGTGGCACTTCCTCTTCCATCTACTGCTGTATAAGTAATGGGTTTTGCAGCCTTGAGCAATTCTGCTGATGGCTCCCATTCAGTGCAGCATTGTTTGGAGAATCTATTCAGCTCGCATGCGAGCAAACCACAGAGGATATTGCTAATAGGTGGTACATCTGCATATACAGTGAGCTGTCAGCTGCCCTTTCTGCACAGCCTCCCCAGCCAATTCCCAACACCTGTTGTGATCCTCAGAATAATACCAGACAAGATTTCATACCAGGCATTGTTAAAAATACATCAGCACAAACTCTGGGCAATTCTAGTTGGGGAATACTGGTCAATTTTCCTCTCCCCCCGCCACCCTTCCCCAGAATGGAAGCATTTTAGAGCCAGAATTATAGATGTGTTCAGTGTCTGGAAAGCACTTTTGGGTGCTATTGCAACATAAATTATAAATGACACACAAAACCCTGTTAAAAGAATGGCAGTTTCAAATGTGAGCAGTTACAAGTTTGGAAAAGCCAAGCCCGAGGCTGGTGCTCGGTCACCCCTGTGAGGGTTTTGGGAGTGGGATGGCTGCACACAGGACCTGCTGTGCCTTTTTCCCAACAAGATCCCCTGCTCCATCCAGCTCTGAGATGAACATGGCTTGGTGAACGGATCTTGCTCTGTTCTCTTGTTCTGTGTGTGACCCCTGCACTTCAACTGCTCCAAGCTAATCCCGCTCTCCTCTGCCGATGGGATTAATCCCTTCCTCACAGAAGCTGTGCTGCACCACCAAACGCTCTCAGTGCTCCAGGACATTAATGAATGCACTGGCACGAGCCCTGTTTGGAGCTGTTTGGGTTCCTGGAGCCCCTGGCACAACTCCCCTGCACAGCAGCACTGACTGGAGGCTCCCGGCACGGCAGGAGCTGCCTCTGCCCATCCCTGCCGAAACCCCCCCAGTGGCTGCAGTGCTGCTCCCCTGCCAGACCCTCTGGGTTTGCCTCTTCCACTCCCACCCCTCTCTGCTTGTCACTCTGTCCCCTTCCTAATTCATTTGGGCTGCTGGAAGCACCATTTCTGCCTTCTCTGTGCTCCCTGGCGCCTTTAGCTCCGGGCAGCTCGTACCTCGCACGACCCAATGAACACACAAACTTCCAGAATGAGCCTTACCCCCACGGCTTCCTCCTTCCTCTTGTCCTCCTTCCTCTTCTCTTCTTCTCCAAATGTCCTCACAAAAGGTCCTCCAAGTGTCCTGGTCCCTCTCCCCACTCCCTCCCCATCACAAACTCCTTTCCCCGTCCTGCTCCCACGCTGATGTCTCCAGTTGTGCTTGGGGCTGCCTGGGGGAGCCTCTCCCCTCCCTGTGCTGCCCCCCAGAGAGGCACAAAACTTTACATCACATCCAGGAGAAGGAAAACCTGGCTGGTTAATGTTCACCCAGCCAGAGCAGTGACAGACTGCAGCGTGCCTGGGACAGGCACCGACAGCAAAGCCTGAACAAATTCAAACCAGATTCTGTGGAGTTTCTGTGAACTCTTTTTTCCAGACTCTTACAGGCAGGCCAAACTTGGGGCTTTTTTTTTTAATTTCTTTTTTTTTTTTTCCTACTTGAAGCAACAGAAGATACAACCCTGAGAAGAAAGCAAACCCTCCCTTGTCAATCCCCATCTATTAAATCTGGGCACAGCAGGCTCCTCACCAAAACAGCAAAAAAACTCAGAACATGTGGGGAAAAATGGATTTATTTTTTCCTAATCTCATTCTTAAAAATGGTTGAACAACTTTTCCTGAAATAAGAAAAAAGAGCCCAGCCAGAGACAGGCATTCAGTATGGAAAATGGCTAAACCAGAGGAATCTTGCACAATTCAGAGGCACTGGGAAGTTCACAAAACTTTCTGTTTGTGTGAAACTAACACAAATCTCACTAATTAATATATATAGATTCATAGACGCACAGAATGGTTTGGTTTGGAAGGATCCTTAAAGCTCATCCCATTCCACTCCCTGCCATGGGCAGGGACACCTTGCACTCTCCCAGGGTGTTCCCAGCCCCACCCAGCCTGGCCTTGGGCACTGCCAGGGCTGGGGCAGCCACAGCTCCTCTGGGCACCCTGTGCCAGGGCCTCCCCACCCTCACAGGGAACACTTCCTTCCCAATATCCCATCTATCCCTGCCCTGTGGCAGTGGGAGGTCATTCCCTGTGTCCTGTCACTCCAGGCCCTTCTCCAAAGTCCCTCTCCAGCTCTCTTGGAGCCCCTTTGGGTTGGATGTGCCACAGCAGTTTCTTTTCATCAGTCAGTGCTAAAACTCTTGGTTTCTTACTTCCACATCCTATGCACAGCCTAAAAACCCCTCAATGACAAGTGACAGCCACACTAATGGCCTCGATGAAGACCATGCAAATCCAATGTTGCCTAAAATCCTATTTTTCAGGATAGTTCAGTCATACAACTCTTCCTAATTCCTACACTGCTGTTTTCTACCACAGAACTACCACCATGGTAATAAAATATTTCAAAATACTTCCCTTCTCCTTCACACAGCAGGTAAATATTGTACTGCTCACAGTGGAGCCAGGAGGTCACCATTGTAATGCTGCCGTGTGCTTTCCAATTAAAAAAGGAAAAAAAAAAGCCTTACACAATACATCCAGTTTAAATTATTCTCCTTGTTTCCTGACAAGATAATGAATAGCATGAACCGAGTGCTCCTCTACTTACAGTAAAATGTTAATTTGATCAAAGACCAGTGGTGTGAACAGCAAAATGAGATACTTATGTGAAAAAAAATGTATAACCTTTCCCTGAAAGTTCCACCAGCCAAACTATATTTCCTTATTCCATGCTAAATTCAGTGCTGTATGTGGGAAAATCTTCCTATGGGCGAGGAGTGGATATTATCACAAGTAATTCTGCTGCAGTTAATGAGCCTGGTTATGGCAGCAATCACCACGCTTGGAGCTGACACTCGGACTTGCAAGCTGCTGCAAAAGCTGTGTTTTTCAGAATACAACATCAATTAAAACACACTGGTTCAGTGTGCTGTAATTTTCTAACTTTTCAGATGTAAAAATTTGCTGTAAAACCTTTAAATGCCCCTAACTTCCACAGAACAGCAGCAGGGTTAGCAGAACATCAGGGACATGAAAGATTTTTCAGGGCTCTGGCACCTATTTTTTCCAACAATGGAGAATTACATGAAAAAAAGAAAAAACTCCACCAACCAGAAGAGGTTGGGTTGTCTTCATTCTTGTCTTCAGGCTATTGCACTTTCCTCTGTGTGCTGAAAGGCTGCCAGATAAATGTATTCCCAGCTGAAAGCCAGGCATTTGCAGGAAACCCATGTTTGTATGAAAATAGTATTAACCGTATTTTGCCTTTATGAAGAACTTCTCTGTGCAAGGATCTCAGTGCCCTTTGTAAAGTAAATGTTATCATTCCCACTTTACAGACAGTGAAATCCCAGGATTAAGTGAATGACTTCATCTGCCACAGAGCAGTGTAACTTCACTGGGTTCATGGAATGGTTTGGGCTGGAAGGGACCTTAAAACTCATCTTGTTCCACCCTCTACCACAGGCAGGGGACACCTTCCACTGGACCAGGTTGCTCCAAGCCCTGTCCAACCTGGCTTGGACTCTTGCAGGGACGGTGCAATTCCACAGGGCAATGGCCCACCCCGAGAGTGGAGCATCCAGTTCACTGCTAAGGGAAATAGAAATAGAAGCCAACTCTGGCAGTGCCTGTGTCAGCCCTGGTGCAATGCAGGAGTTGTGGCAAGATGAATTCCCTTCCTGAAGGAAGTGCAAACCCAAGGACGCCTCGTCACAGGTGTGGTGGGGCAGGGCAAACCCCCCCGAGCACCAGCACTACCTGCATTGTGTTGCATTTGTGTTGCTGAGTGAAAAGGGGAATTTATTCCATCTGCTGCTCAAAAACATACATATTTTATGGCAATCTCACTTAGCAGGAATATCTTTTCGAACCATTTTCCAATGTGATTTGTTGGAGACAGGAAGGTGCCATACCCAAGGAAATAAAAAATAATCTTGAGAGCAGCATTTCTGCTAAAACACCCTGGTGAGGTTTTCTTTCTACTTTTACAGCAGACACTGTTTTATGTATTTTAGTGTCAGTTTGGCTCCAAAAAATGCTTCAATTCACTAACCCTTCCTCTACAGACTTTAAAATCCAACACTACATTTCTGTGGGATAAATGGTATTGATCCAGTCTAGATTCTTTAATAAACACTTCTATATTTTAGAAAGAACAGTTTTCTTGATTTATTGATAACAGAAGTTTCTATATTTAACTTTCTTTCCCCAGAAAAAAGTAAGAAGTAGAAATCTGGGAGCACTATCAGCACTGTGAAGATGGAAAGAAAACCAATGGAAACATTTGGCTTTTCCAAAGGGATAACAGACGAAAATAAAATTAATTCCTCTTCTACAGTTTACACAATATAGTTCACAAAAAACCCCCCAAGTTTCATGTTCTCTTTCTGTTACTGCTCCCAGACTCTAAGGATACCTATCCCTGAGTCTGCTTTTCACATCTATTTCCTCCTCCTCTACATTAAAATACAATAACCCCAACCAAAGTTCTTCTCTTTTTGTTTTAAAAGCGAAAAACCACTTTTTCTTTCAGGAAGCCCAAATTAAAAAACCCATTAGATTTTATTTTTTATTAAACTCTGTGATAAATGTGTAAAGCCAAGTAAGAGGTTTGGATGCATCCAAGACACGAAGCCACAAATTTAGACCCAATATTAAAACCTTAAAATGAGCCTCGCTGTCATTTAAAAAATTTAACACTCCAAAATATTTCTGTTTTCACAGCCTAGGAATTATTCTCTCCAACAGAAACCTGTTTTTCTCAGGCACAACTGGATGATTCCAGGTTGCTGGATGAAGTACAGAAACAGAACAATAACTCATTTGGACAAATTTTTCGTCCCAAAAGATCCGTGACTTTACTGCCATAAACACTCTCTGGGAAGGTGTAAACTTGAAAAGGTACAGGAAAGTGCTAACCATAAATATTTGTCTAAAATAAACAGTCACACAAAAGTAACTGCTGTGAATGCAGAAAAGTACACTGGAGCTTCATTAACTTCCCTGATTGGAAATTAGAATATTCTGGGAATCAAACAATAAAAAATTCAAAGATGCCGTATCCCAAACTATGATAAATCATTTATTTTGACAAGTACGGGTAGTTTAGTTTTAATTATTTATTCTTATACTTCGTAGCATATCAGAAAATGTGCAGTGATTTATTGTGCAAAATGAAATCTTAATAAAACGAGTCCCTTCCCCAAACTACAGCATTATTAAATCTTCATGGAAATGAGAGGGGGAACTCGTGGCTTAGTTTTTTTAAGGAGCTGCTTGGTTAATAAAGGGAAAATGAGCCATTCCTCTTGTATTTAGCTCTGTTGTGACTTCAGGCCTGCCCAGGCCTAAGCCACAAGAGTCACACAACCTTGGGGATGAGGAGAGGATTGAAAAGGGATTTGGACCCACAGCTCTTCTGCTGCCTGCCACATGATGCACTTGCATCTTTTACCATGAAAACAACGGGGGTTTTTGGCTTCAGACCTTACATCCCTCCTAAAGCTCCATGTGAGGTGCTAACAGCTCCTCTCAGGCACGGGCAGGTGCATCAGATGTTTGAATGCACTATTCTTGCCCTTTTTTACACAAAAAAGCTCTCAGGACTTTCAGATGGAAGGGTTAGACCCATGTCACCCTCACAGAGGGTGTAATTTGGTGTATTCTGAGTTCTGCCAGTTGGAATGGACCAGCCCTGCCATAACAATCCCACTCAAGATCTTGGATTAACAGGCCAGACTACCTGGATGAGCAGCTGGGGAAGGGGCTGTCACCACCCCTCATCTCCAGCACCCACCTCTGCCCCAGTGAGGGATTAATTTCTCCCACTTTTATGGTTTGTGGCAAAATTCAGTTTATACCTTGTGTTAATGACACGATGGAGAGGGAGGGAGCTTTGTGGTCACTGCCCCTCCTTCTCCCTCAGCAGAAAATTGCAAAGCTCTCTGGTATTTCAAGGCAATTATTTCGATGAGTTAGTAATTTGTTCTGGGGATGGTATCACACAAACTAGCCCAGAAAGCTCCTGCATGGAAAAACTTGAGGATCCAAGTGAGGAAAAACACTGGGAGAAGAGAGGTGATGGAGTCTGAAGATAAGAATGGTCCCTGCTTCACCCAAAGGACACAGGGGTGGGAGTCACAACATCAGCTCTGTCCCTGTGGATTTTAGTATTTTTATGGACACCTGGACCAAGGTCAAGCAGTACATCCACCCCCTCATTCCTGCAGAACTGGAGAGGGAAAGGCACTCCCAACCTCTTAGGAGCCAGAGAGGTGTCCTCACACACAGCAAGGGAAGTTCTGAAGTGCCAGCTCTGGATTTAGAAAGGGTAGTAACTGGAAGAGGGATTTTCAAGAAATAACAGATATTTTAAAATTTACAGCAAATTTTTTTTCCCCACATTTTCAGTGGAAACATGTAAATGTGTGCTCTGAATCCCAGCCGTTTGGGTCAGTGCTAATTCCAGAGCAGCAAAACATCACATCCAAATCAGCAAGGCAGTCTGTCAGCAAAGCAGGACTCGTGCTGAGCACTACTCTTTAAAGGTAGCCTTAATAATGGGGAATGAGCACTTACTGAAATGGTAAAAGGAAATGTTAATTTAACTATTAAATACATAATTAGGTTAAGTACTTGTTTCTGCAATTGTAACACTTCAGCCTGATGCAAACTCACTTTCTGGCCTGTGCAACAAATTTAATTTCTTCCAATTTTTTTTTTCAACTATAAAGAGGTAAAACACAGGAATTGCTGCTACAAAGATTAGTTAGATATAATTTATCAAAGTGTTTTGCAAAGGTAAAGAAAGGCAAGGACTCTACAGGGATGTTTCAGCAAATGAGCTGAGCTACTGCAGCAGCTCCTGCTCCTCTCCAAGTGAACCTTCCCTTCCCTTCTCCAGCTCCTCTGAGGCCTCACGCTCTCCTCGTGTCCCTCAGGGGGACCCCAAGATGAGAAGGACATGGAGCTGTGGGAATCAGTCCAGAGGAGGCCACGGAGCTGCTCCTGGAGCTGGAGCCCCTCGGCTGTGAGCCAGGCTGGGAGAGCTGGGGGTGCTCACCTGGAGAGGAGAAGGCTCCAGGGAGACCTCAGAGCCCCTTCCAGGGCTCACAGAGGCTCCAGGAGAGCTGGAGAAGGACTTGGGACAAGGGATGGAGGGACAGGACATGAGGGAATGGCTTTCAGAGCCACAGGGCAGGGCTGGATGGGATATGGGCAGGAATTGTTCCCTGTGCAGGTGGTGAGGCCCTGGCACAGGGTGCTCAGAGAAGCTGTGGCTGCCCCATCCCTGGAAGTGCCCAGGTTGGACGGGGCTTGGAGCACTCTGGGCTGGTGGAAGGTGTCCCTGCCCATGGCAGGGGTGGAATGGGATGAGCTTTAAGGTCCCTTCCACTCAAACCATTCTGTGATCTCACTGCTGTGGCTTCTCCCATGGTTTGTTGAGCTGCCTCAGTTTGCTAACAAATTGTGGCCCCTTCATCCCAAACCCAGGCTTTTCTGCAGCCACTGAGCCCAGTGCTCTCAGGGAAGGGTCCCTCAGGTGCAAGAGCTGCTGCTTGGGAGGGGACAGGACCTCGGCAGCCACAGGGGGAGGCAGAGGAGGAGGAGATGGGGAAAGGGGAGACAGCTCAGATGAACTGCACACTGATTTTATGTACAGAGTCAGATTTTGCTGAATTAAAACCAAACTAAGGCTTATGCACTTAAGCCGTTATAAATTTTACCTAATTACAAGAAAACTATCACAATAAAGTAAAAAAAACAACCCACATTGCAGCTTTGTCTCAGTCAGATAGAAAAATAGCATTTGTGGGTAAATAGGTATAATCCATTTTAGGAGGCAATGGGGAATTCAGAAATACCTGTTCTTTAACTACAACCCCCTTTAGACTGAGGAAAAAAAAACCTACTGGGTAAATCATTGCAAAATGTACTGCCTTTGCAAAAATAACAAAATAATTCTACCAAAACATCTCTAACACCTACATCATTTCTAAAAAGTCTACATATTTTCAAATAATTACTATCACTTTCATAAATATTTAATGTTGTCTACAAAAGTTCTTTGACAGAACTAAAAACCCACTGTACAAACATCAGTTTGCTTTCACTGACTAAATAATCAACCCAACAACTTACAAATCTGTTTTGGGCTTCATTAAGACATTGAGTGGCTGGAGAGTGCCCAGAGAAGGGAATGGAGCTGGGGAAGTGTCTGGAACACCAGGGGAAGCTGAGGGAGCTTGAGGGCTCAGCCTGGAAAAAAGGAGGCTCAGGGGAACTTTATCTTTCCCTACAACTCCCTGAAGGAAGCTTTAGGTGGGGGTCAGGCTCTTCTCCCAGGTAACAAGTGGTAGGACAGGAGGAAACAGCCTCAGGTTGCTCCAAGGCAGGTTTTGGTTGGATATTACGGAAAATCTCTGCACTGGAAGGGTTGTCCAGCCCTGGCACAGCTGCCCAGGGCAGTGCTGGAGACACCATCCCTGCAGGGATTTAAAAGCTGTGTGGATGTGGCACTTGGGGACACGGTTCAGTGATGGCCTTGGCAGTGCTGGGGCTTGGTTGGACTGGATTATCTTAGAGGGCTTTTCCACTGTAAATGATTCTAGGATTGGTATTTTTCCAATTTACCAAGAACTAATGTAAAGGCCAACAGCACTTGCTATAGGCTTGACAGCTGCAGCAGGGGAGTGTGGGGGCTGAAAGCTGATCTGGCAAAAGGGAAAAGACAAAACAAAACAGCAGCTGGAGCAGGGGGTACATTTTCAACAGGATCAGTGACCTGGTCTGGCTCACACAACCACTGCTGACAGCACGAGGCACTCAGCAGGACCCACAGAGGGGAAGGAGCTGCCACTGCTCCTCCTGCAAGGAGCTGCTCTCAGGTAAACGTCAGCAGGATTGTGAATCCATAACCTGGGAGATTTGAGATTGTAATCTCTGATCTCACCTCACAGAGGGATTAATGAAGCCCACTGCTAAGCAAATCCTGGTTGAGGTTTCCCTCTGTGAAAGCACCTCTGTTGCATGTGTCCCCTGGGATCCTGCCTGTGCATACAGACCTCCTCCATCACCTCACTCACCCAGAAGGGCTCTTTGCATGGGTGTTTGGTTTGGTTTTTTTTTTTAATTTTTGCCACTTGTGTCAGGAGCGTGTGAACTGTGAGGGACTGCCAGAGAGACATTTCACAGACCTAACTGGTATCTGTAGGAACAAATTGTAATTTCTTTGTTGTCCTGCACAGAACAGTCTGATCCAACCCTTGCTAAAATTTAATATGCCAATAAAACAAAGCAGAAAAGGAAAGGATAAGAAAAGTCTGGAGGATTCCACAAAAGCTGCAGCCCTGCCACAGCCACAGGGCAGAGGCCCTTTAATTTGGGTAAACCAGTCACCTGCATGCCTGAGTAGGGGCCAACATGATGGATTTAGAAACATAAAGCCAAGAATAACCATAGTGGGAAACGTAAGTTTAAATTATTAGAAGGTAAATATATGGCAAGCACTGCTCTACTGTGTACACAATCCTTACAGAGCATCCCTAAAGAGCTGTATTTTGCTCTAAATTTGCATATTTTCTTACTCCATGCAGTTATGACTGTGAAGTGCATACAAAAGAACTGTCAGGAAATCCAAAAGAGAATTAAAAAAGAATAATCAAAGTCACACTTAGAATTTTATGGGGGACTCATTTCAATTCCTACCTGATTGGCTCTTTCAAGGTCTGTCATGATCATCTCCATTTCATCAGCCCTGGGAGAACAAGAGAGCAGAAGTTTTGTTATCACACAGAGAATGGCTGCTCAGGCACAGCAACAGGCACACAAACACCACCAAGTGTCAATATTTATTTGTAAAAGGACACAGCAGGACTGAGCAGCTCATCTTCTGACTGGTGAAATCCTCTGGGGTTTTCTGGACCAGTTTGTAAGCCTCCCATTCCTCTGCTTGTTCCTTTTGCAATGCAATAGGCAAAGTGATATCTGAGCATATTCATAAAATGTTTGAAGGTTTTACTCCCCAAGATTGGGGTCAGTGTCATCTTAGCAACAAGGAAAGGTGCTTCCCAGGTGATAATTGATGGTGAAGTCAAAGACTGCAGTTCTTCAGTTGACTCCCCATATACACAAGGTAACCAGCTACTCCTCTGTTTCATTGTGCCCAGAAGTTTGGGTTTAAATTTGGGAAAAAAAAAATATCACGAGGTCAAAGAGACCAAGAAATTTAATTTTATATTACATGGAAAAGAGGTTTTTAGACACAAATTTATCAAACTCTAAATTTAGACTCTTAATGCACTTGGCAAAGCTGAATAGGAAAGTCAGAGGGTTGAAAACTACACAAATAGTCAAGGAAAAATAGATCCTTCAGATTCCTGTGTTAGGGAACAGCTCCCAGACCCAACCCCTCAAAAATCAGCATTTCTAGTACTTCACTCACACAAATGAAGCCAATCCTTAAGCAATCTTTCCTTATCTTCATGCTCAATCATGGGGAAATATTTCCCACTCAGGCTCTCACCTGGGAAAGGTACCAGGAAAAGGGCTGACAGACCTAAAGAATGTTCTGTATCAATATAATAAGACATATTATTCTCCCCAGACATTTTGCCTGTCTTGTATGCCTGAACCATATGGAAGCAATAAACACTATCCTCCTCTCCTCTGAACAGCAGCTTTACCAGCAAGTCCTTTTGCAATCTGCCAACACCATAATGTCTGGTTTTTGTTTTTAATCTGTAGCAGATCATTATCAGTAAAAGCTGTGAAATACTGGAATTCCCTTCCTCTGCCCATGCAGAAAACTCAGGGTTTGTTTTTTTTGCCGATTTCCACAGAAGATCCATTTCCTCATGCAGGTGTTTGTTAGGAGAGATGGTTAACTGAAGTACATCAGAGTGCTGGCACACGGGACACTGGATCATTACAGTGAATATTGACTTATTTTAGGCTTCTGGGTGTACATTTAGGAAAATGCAGCAAAAAATCATAGTAAGTAACTGTGCATGTATATAAATTAATGGAAAATTATTTTTAATTACAGCCTTTAATGTTTTTGGGGCGACATGAACTGCCTTCTGAAAAAATCTTTTGGACAATAATGGAAAACAGATTAACATGTGTTTTCTTGTGCAGGAGAAGCTAATGTGCTCTTACACTGGGAAGAAGTCCTGCACATCATGTTTTGAATTAATAATAAATAATGGGTATTACTTACTGAACTGAACAAGCACTGCTCGGGCAAAAAGGGATTCAAGGGAGTAGCCAAAAGACTGACCCGGACACATCAACATCAGCCTGCAATAACACTTTCCATCTCTCCAGCCTCTACCGTTGTGAAACCTCTTTTGTTTCAGACTCTGGGCCCAAAAATCTTATTAAGCCACTTATGGAAATGACAGTATTTCACAGGAAAAAGATGTCCCAAAGCCCATGCAAGTGACCCCACTGTGTATCTGTATCAGAGATAAGAGGGAAGAGAGCATCCTCACGCACTGAAGAGACACTTCCCAGCATTTCACAAATATTTTTAGCCAGGACAGTTTAAGGATCCTCTTAATATAAGCTTATGTATTCAGGCTGAATTTATGTGTGAATGCCTCAGGTTATATGGAGCCAGTAAATGATGTCTGGATTATGTCACATGCCTCCCAGATCAGAGCTGGGAATGTCCCATCCCTGCACTCTGGCTACAGCCAAAGCGAATCCAGCTTCTGCTCCTTTTCTGCAGGGTTGGGAGAAGAGCAAAACCCCTGCCTTTCCTCCTCTTCCTCCTGGGGGTGCCTGGTATCAGCCAAAGGTCTGGAACACCACAGAACCTGAGCAGAGTGAAAGACTCAGAAGCAGAAACCCCTGGGACTGGGAGAGGAAGAGTGCCTGACTTTGGGAGCAGAAGGTGGGGTTTCAGTTCGGCCAAGGAAACTCTTTCATTTCTGGCAGAAAGGAAGATGACTGTGAGGGAGAAAAGAGGAGTGGGAAGGGGCAAATATGTGATGGGTCTGGACCCATCCAAGGACCCTCAGCCACCTTCAAAGGTGACACAGGCAAGTTAAGGGCAGCCAAGGGTAGGGAATCTGATGGAGACAGAGGAGTGAAGGAAGGAAGAGAGGGATGTCAGAGCCAATGGACCAAGGGCAGGTGGGACCAAGAGCAATAAAGCAGAGGAGCACCCCGAGCCATGGGAAGGGTGGGTGGCTGCCAGGAAAACACAAGGTGGTGCTGGAAAAACAAGATGGAAGCACTCAGGACAAGCCTGCATTGAAAATGGACAGAAGTATTAATATGGGGATTTGTGTCCTATTTTGGCCGGGGTCGGGATTTAAGAGCTCTATTACAGCACTGGGATACACAGCCAATTACAAAAAAAAGCAACTGAGGATATAGAACGCCATAAAAATGACATTTGTGCCCTTCAGCGTGCGCAGATAATTCTGACTGAACCCAGTAAAGTGTCAAACTGTAGCCAAGGGCAAAATTGTCCCTTTGTCCTTGTATCCAGGCACACCAGCTGACTGATCCTGAACTCCCCATTCCCTCCTACATTTTTTTCTCCCAAGCTGTTCAGCACACCTAATAAAAGGATGCAGCATCTCCAAAAAAATTCAAGCAGAACACCTCCAGCCTAGCAGTCTGCACACCAAGGGAGGGTAATGCTGCAACCATAAACGTTATCTTTAAGTAAAGTAATGAATTAAATTACTCTGTATTCTTTCCTAGCACAAGTGTCAACAGCATTCAGGAGAATCTTCAAAAGGAATTCAGGCTTTTCATTTTAAAAGCTCAACTACCACATCAGTAGCTGGCACTCAGCAGCCTAAAATCACTTATTTGAGCAAGTCTCTAATAACTGCATTCACTGTTTTCTCAGCACAAGTATTTATTATAAAATAAATTACAGTTCTCACACCTTTTATGCACTCAGAGAAACAACCTGCATTGATTTATTGTTTACAAAGGACTGTGTCAAATTCAGACCTGTCAGGCATGAGGCAGCTCTGCTTGGCTCACTGAATGAGTCCCACACAGGTCATTTTTGATGTATTCACCCTCTGCTACATTTGCTCATTTTCAGCCCTTCCTATTTCAATATTTCTCTTTATTCCAATGGAACAACTTGGCAGGCAAAGCACCATCCAGCTCCAGGCTTGTCCTGCAGGCTTGCATTGAAAATCTGGTGGGAATCTTGAAGGGAACAATGACCTTGGAAGGGACTTTGGAAATCAGCTCATTCCACCCCCTGCCATGGGCAGGAACACCTTCCACTATCCCAGGCTGCTCCAAGCCCCATCCAACCTGGCCTTGGGCGCTTTCCAGGGATGGGGCAGCCACAGCTTCTCTGGGCAGCCTGTGCCAGGGCCTCCCCACCCTCACAGGGCAGAATTTCTTCACCTAATCAGCAAATTCAGGTTACACAGACCCTACATTTGTGACCAAAGTCACCCCATGTGAACTAAACCCATTTAGAGCAACCAGAGATCTGATGATTTCACCTCTTGTGAGTGCCTGGATTCCCCCATCACCCCAAGAGATGAAGGCAAGGAAAAAACCCCAAAGTTCTTCTTTCTTCAGACAGATACAGAGAATGAGGGTAATTGACAGCAAGAAGACATTTTGCTAAAATACACTGATATTTATGGGTGGTTTACATCAGATTTCTACACTGTAACCCAACATTCACCAGGGTTTGGCCAAGGGTGATACTTTCTTAACATTAACACAGATCATGAGAAAAAGACTGGGGAAAAGCTGTTTTCAGGAATAAATGTTATCTACCCTGTGTTTTTGCATTCCACAGATAATACAATCATTTATCTGATCTAGTTTCTTATAATCTCCATGGTAGAGGAAAAGTTATCATGTAAGCAAGACAGTTCTTCAGGGTGTATTACAGCTTGTTCTAAGTTTCAACATTTTCAGACTAAGGAATTCAGGAAATCAAATTTTAAGCCCAAGCACTTGGAGCTACAAAATCAGCATCACCATGTAAAAACAATCTGAACTGTTGAAGCAGCATGACCATGAAATATTCTATTATTTCTTCTCTTGGTGCTGTGTTTGAAGTGAGAAACAAAATGCATTAAAAGCTATAGATTTTACAAGGTATAAGCTTTTACCAGTCATGAAACAGCCCTCAAAGCTAACATGCCTTCTATAAAAAAACAACTTAAGGAGTTGAAAAAAAACCCCAAACCCCACTTTTCAATTCAATTGCTTGTGGGAAATAAAAAGTGCAGAAAGGCTCGATTTTCATTTTAAGATCAAGAAAACCGATTAGGTTTGAACAGCACAACAAGCCAGCAAATTCAAGGATTGGTAACATGGAAGAAGCTCAGTTCTCCTTCTAAATAAAATTGAATCAGATGAAAACCCTGAACATCATAAAGTCATTCACTTGCAGGCAAGAAGAATCTGGATTTTATGATTAAAATCCAGTTGATCCAAGTCCTTCATTTAGCTACTAACTTAAAGAGGCAGAAACAATTCCTTTTTTATTAACATGACAAGTGAATGGTTTGCCAAATCTTGTGGCTACAGCCCCCTAAACATTCAAACTTACTCAACCTTGAAGGAAACTGCTGTTGGATTCTTTATACATGGAAGAACTGAAAAACACAGATGACACTTTGGAAATTGCCATGAGTGGCGTGGCCAAGAAACTTCCCTACCAGGGCAGATTAATACTTTGGTTTGGCAAAAAACAAACAACATTTTTTCCCACACATTTGTTTTCTTTAAAAACATGTAAAAGTTTACTAGTCAGAGCAAACGGTATATGGAGCCAGTGGGGCTTGTTAAAATGTTCTAATTACCCAAACATTTACGCAGGCAATTTCAAACTAAAAGCAGACATTATCAACTAATGTGCATTTATGTTTAATTAAGGAAAAAAAAAGAGAACTCCTCCTTGTAATGTATATCTCTGATGGGCACAGAGCAGATTTTGGCCAAATTAGGTAAACAGCTCAGCCTCTTAAAATCACAGGCAGTGAAATTCAGCTCTTGGCCAGCACAAGGCAAAATGTGAGGTTATTTGGGACATTTGGGAAGGGAAGAAAAGAAGAACAAGGGCCAAAGCATTTAAATAATAATAATAATAATAATAATAACAATAATAACAATAATAATAATAATAAGCACATGGAGCAATGCACTGAATTTTTTCAGGTTTCAATGAAATTTTTATCAGGGAAGGTTCCTGGGTCTAGGAAGCAATTTCGGATCACTAAACAATGGCAGGATTGCCTGCAGCCCAATGATCACAGCACTCACTCAGGGCACAAGAGCATTCCTGCATTTGAATATTCAATTTTATTTTTTCTCTAAGCAAAACAGAGGGATGACAAATCTCCTGTCCAAATTCAAACCACTTCCTAAAGCTCTGCTGGTCGATGCCCTCATCTAATCCCTGCACCTCAGTGACCTGCCAAGGTACCTGTAATTTTTTGATGAACTTCTAGGAAAGAAAGAACCACCAAACACTTTATTTGAAGCTTTTAGAAAGTTTCCAATAGAAGGTAATATGAAAAACCCAATTTTATTTTTCTGACACTTTCTGAGTATCACTGTACACATATTTAGGCATTTTTAGAATTCCTAATTATTCCAATCCAGCAAACACCCACAGAGGACAAATTCACCTTTATTGCTAATGCAAGATGGAATAACAGGCAGAAGGGTTGTACAAAGAACAACATAAAAAGTGATTTCAGTATAATATGTCAAAGGGGAAGATCTCACACACTTTTTACTACTAAGTTCTCAAATCTACTTTTCAAATTGCAAGAGCTATAGGTTAATATTTCCTTTCACAGCAACCCTCTAAGGATCTTCAGATCAGATAATCCTTTTTCCAGTGTCATATAAATCCGGGCCTCTTGTAAAAGAATTTCTCTGTTCAGGGATTCATAAATCCACCAAGTTTAGTAATGAATTGGGTGTTTCCTTTCCTAGGAACTCGATTGAAGAAAAATCCTCTCTCTGCTAAGCAGTGAAACGCTGGAGGCTTTAAATTGAGAGATCAAAGGCAGGCTGGGTTCAGGTGCTCCAGTGGTTACAGCCAACGTTATCTGCACTAATCTGGGAGTGGGTAAATGTCCACTGGACACTGCCCAGACCCCTCTGCACACACCCTGCACTAAATCAAGTTCCTCCCCTAGCAAAAAGCAGAGAGACCCAATGTTTTTCCGACCTTTTTCTTGGTTTTATTAGAATTCATTCCAGTTTCCTCTCATTGCCCCCACACACAGCACCGCATACAGATTCAGGCTGGAGAAATAAATCTCATGGAAAGATTTCTCATTAAGCACACCAGGATCAAGCAGCCACACCAGCTGCAGGTATGATCTTCAAATAAACGAGGTCCTGGGTGCTTGAAAGGTGTCAAGTGATCATCAAATATTGAAAAAGGTTAAAGAAACTGCTTGTAAAGCCCAAGATACTGAGCAATACCTGGACAAAACAAGAATCAGCTCAATCATTAGTGAGAAGAGACCTTACAGAATAAAACATCTTTCAGTCCATAGGAAAAGTGCTTTCCAAGAAAACCTGCACAGCACTTTGTTTTCTCTTCGTGGCTTAAGTCAGGATTTCAAGGATAAAACAATCATGTTTGCAATCATAAAGTTTTAAAGACAACAGAAATCAGCTTTATTCCAGTGATACACGAGGGAGCAGTTTCTAAAGATCATCGGTGTTCACTTAATCATTTCTGGAGAGAAATTGATCTAACTGACACTAATTGATATGCTCAATAAAATACAAAGAGGAGAAGTAAGAATTATATGTAACAGACAACATCAACTCACAGCACCCCAGAGCTGTAATTCCCATAGTGTCACACACACACAACCATGGCACATTTGGCAAAGCAGAGAACACTTAATGCAAGCAGCAGGAAGAAAGAAAAGAAGTGTTAGCTGGATCAAACAATAAACTAACATATAAATAGATGATCCATCTTTTCTATTTGGTGGCAATACTATTTTCTTACATGGCACAAATCTGTATATGTAGCACCATGGCCAATCTGAATTTTGGCTCCCCAGACTGTTTAACCCTCCATTTAAAAAAGTCTTACTCAGCTTTCACTGTGTTTTTCTCTCCTCAAGAACAGATCTCTTGTGAAATCCATGTCCAGCCATCATGCTGCCCATCACAGAAAGGAAAAGAAATGCAATAAATCCTTTTTCTCCTGCTCTCCTGATCAAACATTGCTCTTTCACAGTGTGTTTCTGCTTTACCCTGCAAAGCCCTATGAGCAGTGTTAAAATCAGTAATTAGGAATGTCCAGATTTGGATCATTCTGGGTTTCCTCCCATCTCAGAGCCCTGGTTACAATCCTTTGGGCCACAGAGGAGTTTAAAAAAGGTGTTGAAACACAAGCTAATTTTTGCATTTGAAATTTGCAGAAACAAAGAACCTTGTTTAGATGGATCTAAAGGTCCATTTACACCAACTTGTGAGGGAGCTGGTGAGAAATGTGGAAACTCAAAAGCTGTGGGCTCCAGCCTGCAGGGTCTCCTGCAGGTCCTGCACTGGGACACAAGGAGAGGAGACCCTGCAACTCCATTCTGCTGTGATCCCTCTCACCTCCCTGTACAGGCCATGGAGAAAAGCAGAAATAACATTCTGATCTTTAATTGTTGATGCATTGATGTCAGAATCCCACCCTCATTAAGGCCCTGAGATTGAGGTGCACCAACCCAGCAGATTTGCAGAATGGAGTCCTCAGGGTGGGGAACAAAACCTCCAGCTATGGGTCGTGCCAAGTGTTTGTGCTCAGAGGAGCTGATTTAGACAAACATTCCCAGCTGCCTTCCTGGCACTGCCAGCCTGCCCTGGGGAGCAGGAGTCACTCCCTGAGGCGACCCCACGGCTCTGAGGATTTCCTAACAACGGGAGATGACATGGATGCAGCAAACCCCCAATTTCCTCGTGCCTCCTGGTACAAATTGAAAGAGCTTTCTGCAATTCCCCTCTCCTGACTTCAGCTGATTCAATAACACACCAGAATTTAAACACAGGCACCCTTCCCTCTCCCTTCCTTGCACACAAAGCATATCAAACCCATGGAATTGCTCCTGACTTGGCCTTGAGCAGCCAACACGATGTCAATTTTACATGTTTTATAAAGCAACAGCATGTAGAAAGCAACTCAAATGCAGGTCATATCAAGCATGTGACCCACAGAGCAATCAAAGACTGCCTGAAACTGTCATTCAAGGTTCAATCAGCTCCTTGCAGGAAAAATGAAACATCTGTGGCCCAGAGAATTAAGTTATGTATTGCATAATTCATCTGGTGTCTGCCACAGCAGCCATTTTAATGCTCTAGTGATAAACATGTTTGATTATTTTTGTTTTGTTTCCTGTCGCCTCCATGGTATTTCTATTTATCCACCCATACCACAATGCAGAATGGAGATAAGAAATATACAAAACAGTGTTATAGTCAGCTGATAAGATGTGGGAAATCATCAGCCTTATTAATCACATCAAGGCAGCAGCACTATTAAACCTTATGTTCCCTGTAACTGTCCTCATTTGGGGTCTTTTGGGTACACTCTGTAGTTAGATTTGCTGATGAAATCATTGTTTCCCAAGGATCCAAACATTTGGAATGAGCTTTAGAGGTTCTTCTGTTAGAAAAGCCGCTCTCCTTGTACACAAAGCAAGTTCCTCACTGGTTCCCAGGTTTTCCATGCCCTCAGTTCTTTCTGATCCTGACACAAGCAGGAGGAATGTGCATCCTCTTATTCCAGCAGTGGGTTTGTGGTCCACACTGGCAGAAACCCTAATTCATCCTTTGCAAGTCATTTTGGGAAATGATTGTTTTATTAATGGTAACTTAGTTCACTTTACTCCCAAACCTCTGAACCCTGACACCTTCCCACCTGCCCTGCATTTCCCTGAATTCCAGAACACATTTCTGCAGGGCAGGTGGGAACTGGGAGGTCCATACCCTGCTCCCTGGGTGTTTGTTCCTGTTACCAGGACTGGAGCATCAGTGCAGTCTGCTGACAGAGCTTCAGCAGGCAGTTAATTTGTTCCCAAATTAAACATCATCTGAGGGAAATTCAATGGAGTTGGCAATAGCGAGTTACTCCAAAAAGCTGCTTTGAACTGGCTGATGGCAGAAAACAAGCAGCAGCCTCTGAAGTGGTGGAGTCAGGTGGGTTCTTCCCCATTTTCATGATCTGGAGCCTGTGGGAGTCCCACAGTGAGAAAATCCTTCGTGGACAGAGCGAGTCCATGGCACAGCCTGCTGTGGTGGGGGCAGTTTCACCTGGCAGCCAGAGCTGCTTCCTGCCCATGGAGCTGAGTCAGGGCTCAACCACATCCTCCCCGAGCCCCAGGCCAAACAAAGCCCTGCTTCCCACCCATTGTTCCTCTGAAGTTGTTTAGACAGTACCTGTTGTAACAATATCAGCTGGCAGCCTTTAGCTGCCCCCCATTGCTGCTTCCTCCTGCAGCATCCCCAGGTCCCTCCCTTGTCCCTGAAATGTCCCCTCTTCACCTCCCACCCACAAATTGTGGGAAATCCAGATTAAGGACTCTCCAGTGACACAGACCTGACTGATCAACCTGCAGCTGCTGCTCCCTCAAGCTGCAGCCCTCAGCTGGGTTATTTGTCTGTCTTTCCCCCCATTCCCAGCTCCTACAAGCTCCAGCAGAGCTCCCTGTGCCGGGGATTTCTAATGCTGTTAATTACTGCCGAAGTCAATCATCAGCTTCCAAGTTAATTTAGGAGGGGAACTGATGAACTCCAAACAGCCAAGCAGGCAGTAAAACAGACCACAGGCTTGTGGAAGCTCCATTTCCTTCAGAAACTGGGATAAAGGCTGTGGTCCTGCAGGGCTGTGGATGCTCAAACAGGCTGCTCTGCTCCCAGGGCACAGGAGCAGAACCTGCCATTTTTTTTACTTGAAAAAAAAGATGTATAACAAACCATAAAATAAAAATTTCCTTAAAGACCAAATCTTATTAACTCTGCTGTTCTGCAGCGCAAATAAGCCCTTTTACAATAGTTTATTCAAATAAATAGAATTTCTTTTCATATTAAAACCAACCAAATAAATAATAGTAATAATAATAATAGTTTCAGATTTTGGAAATAAAGAACCTATTTTCACTATTTTACCTATTTTCACTTATGGAGTTAAAATAGGTAATTTAGCCAAAATTAGAAACCTTAATTGCAGACATCTTAAGTGTCATTCTCTTTTATCGGAATGGCAATACTTTAAATTGAAGAATCAGCAGGAAGAATTGTCTGTGCTTTGATTAAAGATTCTCTAAAAATAAACACAAGTATTTTAACTTAATAATATCACTGGAGTCACAATGTTTAAAATGAGCACAAGTATCTTGGCAAGGATATTGAGTGGGGTTGCTGGCTTTTTGGTGCTTTTTTGGTTTTTATTAGAATCACCACATCACATTTGAAAAATCCCTTTTGGTTTTGTGTAGTTAAAACCCCAAAATGAACAATCTTCTCTCATACTACACCAATGCCAAAATCACAGATTTCTGTATGTTTGTTTTCTTTAGAGCAAAAATAACCTCAAAAATTGGAGACTGTTCACAATTTTTACTATATCAACATTCATATTCCAGACTCATCTTTAGGAGCTTCTTTGCAGAGTCACTCAGCATCTCTTCTCCTTAAGCACAGAGAGAGCTGAGGAGCTCAGTAATTTGGAAAAATTAGGTATCGATTGATTTCTGCCCTTATTCCCCTTATTTACTCTGTATCTTTGCCCATCACTGTAAGAACCTATAAAAGCTTTTCTCTAACTTCCCTCACTTTATACTCAGTGCCACAGCTTTAAGTCAGTTGGCAAATGGAAGAGCACAGCGAGAATTCTCCGTGCAGGTGTCACTCCACAGGCACGGATCAAAGGGAAATTATTGCTTCCCAGCACAGCAATGAGAGAGCAGCAGCTCCTGCCTGGTGCAGAACAGCAATCCCCCAGTGACCTGAGCAGGGATTAGGGGAGAAATCCCACACTGAACAAGAGAGAGCCATACCTGTTCCAATCACAGCCCAAATACTCAGTTCTCTAAATTATCTGTTCCCTTGCCCAGTCTGACCTGCTAACTGGTACTGGGAGTGTGAGACAACATCCTACATGGCCTTTTGAAAGAATTCTTGCCAGGAAGCACAGTGAATGTTTCCACCAAGCCAATAATCTCCTGTTTACTATTCTTACCAAGCTGTTGTATCCCTACAAGCACGTTCACCAACAAGCACCCAAATATGACAACATTTTGCTTCCCCACATTGTCAAACCACCTGTAGTATCTGGACAGTGGTTTATGGACCACAAAAATGCATTATTTAGTGAATCTGGATAAAAAATGCAACTTTAGTTTTACCTTTTGCCTTTATCTGTGTAAAGGACATGCATGTTGTGCAAAAGAAAATCTAAATACTGACTGCAGTAACAGAGGCTTCAAGTGGGATCCACAGTATTTGGGGAATGCTTTAGATGCTTTTGGTTTAGAAGTGAATACAGGTGATGTTCCTATTCTTCTTTAGCTTCTCAAGCAAGTTATTTCCTTCTGGCTATTGAAAATAGCATTAAATGGTCTTTGATAAAGGCAACTGATGTCCTTCTATCCAATAAATGGAATTAAAATACCATAAAGCATGACAGAGATGTGTTTATTCTACATTTTGAGTAGGTTTTACCTTTCCCAGAAGCTATGCTGAAGATTAACAACCAGGATGATTGCTGTCTTTATAATAACGTATTCAATTACCAATATGGTTTTCTCTCTTCCCAATTTGTTCCAGCTTTGCTCTGAATGGAGACACCACTCCTGTCAAATGGCAATCAAGTCAGCACTTTGCAGCTTCAGTTTAGAGCTATCAACAGCATCAATCTTGCTGACCCGAGTGACAAAGCAGCAAAAAAAAAAAAAAACCAGGCAGAAAGAAACAAAGGAGGAAATGTGAGACCACAGAAGAGAGAAAACAAACCAGGGGAAGGGGAACAGGCAGGTGTTGCCCAAAGCTGCAGGAGCACCAGTTCACTGTCACTGTGGGCACACCCCTGAGACACTGAGCAGCCTCCTGGGCTCCAGGTGACGGAGCTGCCTCCCTCTCTCTCCCTGCCCTTCTCTGGATTTGCTCTCCCTGCAGAGGGGCACCCAAAAGGCAGCTCAGCCCCCAGAGCCCCCAGAGCTGGGTGACAGGTTGGCACTGACCCCTGGCTGTGCTGCAGCTTCCCTTGAGCCTCCTGGACCAGCTGAGGGTCTGGCAGGTTTTCTTTTTATATCTTTGCTGAATACATAACTCTGCTCAATTCTTTTCCAATACATCCAGTTGTACTGGATTATGAGGGATGCTCACTAATATGACTGACAGATGGCCTGTCTACACTGAATTGAAACTAAATGTACATTAGACAGCAAAATTACTTTAAATAACCCTTTGTGGCAAACCCCAACAACACCAGGTACTACTGCAAGCCCTTGAAGGACAACAGAACAGAATTTTCTAATTTAACTTTTTACGATATTATTTGCAGAAACACTTATCAAATTCTTTATTTCCCTTTCAACAGTTGTTGAGACTTTAAAATACTGCTGAAGTAAAACGATTTGATTATTCTGTATCAACAGTTAATGTAACAGGTTTAGTATTTCTACAGAAGGGGAGTTTGAACTGGAAATAATAGTTTTGTGTTGCTAATGACAATTCCTCAACATTTCTACTACAGAATCCTCGAGTAGATGAAAAGCATCCTTCCTACACTAACAAACAGCTGTAGGTGAGAAGTAAGGAAATGCTGACTGACCTTTTGAATTTGCCTGGGTTTGGATTCAGTGCTAACCCGGGAACAAACAGGTCTCAGAGCCACAAAACCAGCACTTGTTTAATGAGCAATTTCCCCCTGTGTAGACCTTCAGTGCCAAACACTGTCCCTGCTGCTCCCAGGCCTGGGGAGGTGCAGAGGTAACCCTGGAACCCTCACCTGCTGCAGCACCCAAACTTCTCAGGAGTGACACCCTCTGCCCAGCTCTGTGGGCCCACAGGTCTGAACCCCTGGGCTCAGCTGGGCACTCCTCTGGAGCATGAACTTGTACAGCCCCAGCCATGGAGCAGAGCAATTTCCCCTTTTTACCCCAAAGCAGACCGTTTGTGACATATACAAAAGTTTAAAAATTTCCAAATAAAGCTGATTTAGTCTTCTGTTTTCCCTGGGCTCAGCTCATTTTATGGCACCTTGCAGTAAATCAGTATTCCAGGGAGCCTCCCTTTGCTTCTCCAGTGTTTCACAAAGAGCAAGGATGGGGTTCACTGGCTCTACCTCCTTCCCCATCACCTTCCCTGCACTTCCAGGCATCATCTTCCCAAGCCAAGGGCTGAAGCATTCACCAGGAGTTTATTTGATGTTACAGCAGAAATAAAAGGTGTGGGAGGAGAGATCAATATGGGCAGGATGCACGAATACACTGCCAGGCTCAAGAATTTAATCCAGGGAGTTTTTTTCTTACATTTTTTCCAAGAAATGGTCAATAATTAAATCTTCCACAGGCCCTGGCCATGTAGATTATTTTAGGGTATAGAGTACAGCTAACCTTACTACAGTCCCACTGCTATGGAGGTGGGAGGTAAAAGGGGAACAGGAATTAACTAGAAAAAAATGTCAATGTAGATGATAAATAATGAAAGTTTCGTTAATACAGATACCAGATAATATGTTGACCAAAAAACAGAAAAAAAAAAGTGTTATGATAAAAGGGCTTATCCACCATCCACTGCACAGAAGGATTGTTAAACACTGCCCTGGGTGAGGACAGGCAGGTCCCACCACTGCCAGCTCCCTTGATGGCAAGGCAGTGACAGAAATCAATCCAACAGGCAGCAAGACAAATAAGTCATCTGTAGCACAGCTAAAATATGGTGTTGATCAATAACAGAAAATTAACTCACACTCCTTTGCCAAGAAAATAGATCATTTAATCAGAGTACAGACAGATAGAGATGTTACATAATCAAAAAATAGCTTGTGCTGCTATATTTAGTGGCCACTGTCTTTTAGAGAGGAGGGCAAAAGTACACCCATTATCAGCTGCAAGCCCTCCACTGAAATGGTTTTCTGGTGAGTTAAGCTGGTCAGACATGCTTAACACCAAGATACTGGATATTTAAAACTACAACTATGAGACCATGAAGGCAACAAACAGGGCAAAGACAAGGGAGTCACTGCTGTCCTAAGGACAGAAATCCACACAGTTAAAAGGATCAAGTCTCAGCTAAAACTTATCCACCAAGGGATCTCCAGCAGTCATTTCTAACTTCCAGACTACCTGGAGTTTCCCATCAAAGGATGAAACATTAGTACAGCACATTTACAGTTTATGACTGGTTGCCTTTCACAGTTATTGCTGTCATTTCTTAGCAATAACCAGTGGAATTGCAGGAATTTGCAGAACACACAGAAAATCACTGATCAAGGCCATCAGCACAGAGCTCACTTAATACCACTGCAGCCTGGCTGGCCATGGCACAGCTGAGAGTCTTCCTCCACCCCTGACATCCACAGGGTCTTAATGAGAAGCTCAAAGGAAAGTCTGTCCATGGACAGTCCCCCAGATGTGAACAACATCACCATCAACATGAACATCTTCCCTCCAGCACCCCCACCCAACAATAAACACGGGGAAAATGAGTGCCATTAATGCTGAAGTCAAGCACATCTAGTTTTTATGGTTTCAGAGATGAAAAACTTCAAATAAGGCACCAGAAAAACTGATAGTTCAACAAAGGGCTTCCACACTTTTACATAAGTGAAAGGAAACTCCCCGTTCCAAACTGGCACATGGGTAAAAAGAACATTTAGTAGAATAGCCAGTGATTAACCTTGGTAACCACCATTTCTTTTATTGTTTTAGGGATCAAAACCCACAAGGAATTACAGCAACTGGTATCTGCATGAGGTTTTTAGAGCTGCTTCACATGGGTGTGCAGCCACAGCAGCTCTCATGGAAAGCATTTGCAAGGGGATGATTCTGCAGGACCACACCTTTGCCATGTATTTTTCCCTGGGATATCCATTTTAGACATCCAAGGGAAACAAAAACTTCATGAAGACAGAAAATTATTGGTGAGCACAGTATTTTAGAGAGATAAGGATACAAACAATGTAAACAGGGATCAAAGATGCTGCTTCAGTGTAAGATACATTAAAGATCCCTCAAATGCTCAGGAAAGCTAGAGAGGAAAGAAAGCACTATGCCCATTAGTAATAATAATAATAAAAGATAATTATAGCTGGCTCCAAATGTTAACAATTTAATAGTTACAGGATCTAAGTACTGTAAATGACTAATGCAGGCAGCAAATGTATTTGCAGCAGCGTGCAAAACAAAGCCCTTAAAAGTAGATAGCTCTGGGGAAAAAAAAGGATAAACTGTTTTATAACATCAGCTCTGAAGCACATGACATTAAGAAGGGCTCTGTAACATCTTCCTTTTGTGACTGGTGATGAGAACATGTCCTTGATTTACCAAGATGATGAAAAACCAATAATGCACAATTTGGGAGTGCCAGATACCTGCATGATTACAGCAACAAGGTTCTATCTTTACTGTTCTTCTAAGAATGAGATGTGATGGGTGATTTTCTTCTATCTGCATAAAAAGTCACAACATACTTCAATACATTCATCCATATGAAAAGCCAAGGAAAGACTGCTGCTGAATTTAAGTGACTACAAACTGGAATAAGCAACAAAACTGCTGATTATTTACTACCTTAAATTTACAGGGTATTTTCTGCTACCAGAAACTGTGTTGAGAAATGCTTTCATTCTACTTCCTCACAATGTTCTCTGCTGATGAATATATCTGATTTCATGTAAATGTGATTAAATAAATCAGACAATGTTAGGCTGTATCAGGTCTCAAGAGGTTCTAATTCAAGATGTGAAATACTTGCCCCAATAAGCACAATTGAGCTAAACCTTGTGCATTCTGGGTTTTTATTACCTTCTTAACCTCAGAAAGCCTCTGGTTGCCTCGTTGTTATTATTGCTAACATGGGTGTTACATCAGAATTACAGACTTTGCATAAATTGCCACGCTGATTCAAAGGTATGAGAGGACTGAAGAGGAAGGGATGGGAAATGAAAAAGAGAAATAAAGAAAGTGGGAAAACTCCTGCAAAGCATCTCCAATTCCTTGGAGCTTTTGGTTCTTGGCACACAGAGGGATCAGGTAACATGGAAATGAATGCTGTGGCTGACATTTGCAGATAGCAGGAATCAAAAGGAACAGCTCTGAAATCCAGGCTGTTGATAATCAGTTGTCTGCACATGATGTTACAGGTTTAATCTCAAGTAGTCCAAGTGTAAGGCCTTCATCTGCCATGCAGAAGTTCTCAAAGGAACATCAGCCAAAGAATACAGTGAGCCCATGTCACATATTCCTTGCAAATTAAAAAAGGCTTTTGCAAAGGTATCAGTTGAAAAGCAGCATGATTCAGAACAGGAACTGTGTCTGCAAGTGGCAATGCCACTTTTCTTTGTAATTCCCCACCAAACTCACATTTTGCTGCCTGCAAAGTGACTCCTGGAGGTGACAAGGTTGTCACCTCCAGCCCAACTATCCAACAAAAATGGGTTTGTAGCTTCCAGGTACTGGGGAATGAAGGATGAAAGTGCTTTTCCTGACTGTCATTTACTCTCTATGAAATTAATTTCAGATGGACCACCTAAACCCTCCCTCCTCCTCCGAAAGATTATCACAGAATCATGGAATGGTTTGGGTTGGAAGGGACTTTGAGGATCACCTTGTTCCAACCCCCTGCCCTGGGCAGGGACACCTTCCCTGCGCTCAGGACCCTGTCCAACCTGGCCTTGAACCCTTCAGTCACTTTAATTCATGTCAGGGGGAGGCAGGAATTTTATCCATACGTGCTTAGTCCTCTCCTAGAACCCTTTGGCAGAGAGGTGAGATCTCCCAGCCTGCACATTCTGGAATTGCAGCCCATGGATGGAGCTCTTCCCACCCGAGGAACAAGCCCTGCCACTAAAGCAAGGCTGACTTTGAATTAACCAATAGATTAAGGCTCATCCACACCCCAGAAGGGTTTGTTTGCTCTGTTGCACACAAATTTTGATATGAATTGGCAGACAATGCACTGGCTGAATGCTGGAACAGTGAGGCTGTTGGTGTCTCCAGAAAGTTAGGGACAACACTAAACTCCACTTGTAAGTAGAACATTATTTTCCCTGATATCATACACAGAAGCTGCTGTTTAATTAAAACTAAGCTGCTTAAGCCATTAAACTGGCAAATGGCTGTACCAAATGACTTGTTGTTAGCATTCCAGCAGCAGGAGTTGTTTGTTGTCACTCAGATGGCAACTTCCAATGCTAATGAACATTTCCCAACTGGCTCCACACATCTAAACCAGCCCAGGACATGGAAGTTATTAAAAGTGCTGCTGTCTATTACCAAGGAATACTTTCTTCAAAGACACCCACATTGTGTACTCTGCTGCAATTTACTTATTTCAACTTCTGCCCTACAAATATGAGCCACTACAGGCATTTACTTGAATTTTAAAAAGTAGAATGTGTATCAGTCCTGGCTTTGAGCCCCAAATTTAAGCAAGTCCTCCTGATTTAGATCCCGCAGATCTCAACATCAAAATCTGTAATTAAAAAGGAAAATCTACTACAGCAGCTACTTGATTCTGATTGCATGCAAATAATAACAATTAAAAATTCAACATTTTATCTTGGGTCAGTAACAGGAAAAGATCATTCTCTCCATGCAGCAAACTCCAAAGCCCTGGAAGGTGATCATCCAAGAACCCAAGTGGAGACATTTCAGAGAACCCTGTTTGCTTATCTCTAGGATTTGGGTCAAGACAGGGAGCATCAGGCAGAGGGATCTCTGGAATCCGTGGCAGGACACTCTGCCTCTTGCTCCTCTGCAATCTTCCTTCTCTTCCCATAAACAGGAAGGACTGTGGTGAGGAACTGAAATGGTTAAATTGAATTTGTTGATCTTTTTACTTCCTATGAGTCATGCTCCTCAATTCTACCCCTCTGCATGTAAAAATCTGCTACAACTCATTAAATAAATATTTCCACTTGGGCTCAGTAAAAGCAGAAGACTCCCACAATAAAGCACCACACAGGTAAAACAATGAAAAAGGGTAGAAGGATTAAAACTGCCCATCCCAGTGCCCTGCAATGGGGCACTCAGTGGTAACACAGCCATATACATCTTTTTTTATTTTGGTGTGGTCTTCAGGAAAGAAGAATATTTCCATTCAGCACGGAACAACCTAATGGATGTCCAAATGAATGATCAGCAAATGCATCTGATGTGCTTCTATTTATGTACCTTTATTTTTACAGCTACAATGCAAACATCAGAACAGCACTTCCACTTTCCTATCCAAGGGCTGAAAGACTATCCACATTAATGAAGTCTTGCCTTACCCTGAGTGCCCTTTTTACATATGGCAAAACTGAGTCATCACCCTTGGCTTAAGTAGTGTGCTTGACACAACAAAAATAAGATGTAGAGCTAAATACCAGCACAGCAATAAAAACAGGAGTGTCCTTTTTATAAGCCAGTCTCAAACTAAATTCCTATCAAAATACAGTGTTTTTTTATAGAAATAAAGTTAATAGATACCTAGAAGTACTGAATGAACCGACAGGATCTCTGCATTTAGCAACAAGCCTTGAAAACCTTAATCTCCTGAGTCAGTAATAACAGTGGTGGAAGCCAAGCCAGTCTTGGGTCTGTAACAATAGGACAAGCTGTTCAAAAGACCTCCTCTGAAACAAACGTGTAAATGTCTTAGCAAAGAGATGCTGATTTAAGATTAGACAGTGTAAATGTACTTTTTTTGGGTATGAGTTAAGAACAACTTGCATTTTTCATTCACAAAAGTTTAAGGCAAATGGTTTAACACCACTGGAGCACAAACTCCTCTCTCAGTCTTTCTCCAAATGCCATTAACACCTCTGCATGTCCTGTGCCCCAGCTAATTCTCCCTGGCTTTCAACTGTCCTATCACAATTTAAATACCTCAGGTTCCTTTTCCATTATCAGAATTAAATCTACAAATGCTGCATTTTCTCTTGACAAAATCCCAATGAGGCCAGTCCTGGCTGTGACACTCCCTGCTACCAAAACAAAACCAGCCAGGAAAAACCCAAAGGCTACAAGACAGACACTGGAGGACTCTGAAAGCAATATTCCTCCAGATAATGAATTAGGAGTGCTGTTCTTTAATAAGTAAAGGACTGATACAGAAAAGCTGATGATCAGCACTAACTGCAGAAAAGCAGAATTACTATTACCAAGACTGCAGAAGAGTAAAAAGTCCAGACATTAAACTAAGCCAAGTGAAGAGGCAGCTTGACAGCAGATGAAATTCAACACTGACAAACATGTGCTAATGCCCCAAAGAATAATAATTTGGGCTACTTATCTCCACTGCTGGGCTCCACACTTCTTGCTAGGTAAATAAGGAGGTGGACTAACAGGAACACCCACATCCAGTTAAGATCATATTCCAGAGCAAAATCCCCTCAGATGGACTGTCACAATTCACTGCATGAACAACTAAATGATACAATCTGCAAGAGCAGGAACCTATGGCAAATTCATCTCCATGATGCATTACAGAGCTGATTTAATTTCTTTCCCTCTCTGGCCATGGAGCCTGGGTTGTTATCAGAGCCCAAACAGTGGGCAAGACAGTGTCCTGTTATCCACTACAGAATGACTGCACTGTTGTTGAGCCCAGGGAAAGTAAATAGCCTTAAAAATTCCCATTATTAAAAGAGGGGAAAGTATATGCCAGATAATTTTGGGAGTCAAAATCCCAGCCGTGTGGGGGTGCCTGGGATCTCTCCCTGTGTTAATCTGCAGGGAAATGAAGTGCTACACCCTGGGCAAGGCAGGGGTTAATTCTGACTGCTGTCGAATGCCCCAAGTCTGTGCTCTGTTCATCAGAGCATTAAATCTGAAAGCTCAAGAGAGTAGTGCAGCCGTGCTGCAAGGGCTATGTTATAAAGTTCTGCATTAAAAATTCATATCGTAGGCTTGCCACAGTACTCTGCTCTGGCTGAAAGGAGAGCTGGCGGGGAAATATTAGACACCCCACTGTCTTTCTGGCAATTGGAGACATTCCTCAACAAACAGCACCTCAGGAAGGGAATGAAAGGGCAAACAAACCGTGAAACAAATCAATGAGTTCAATTATCTCTCTCTCTCTCAGAAAGGAAACTTTTCATTTTTAAGGCTGTTTCATGAAATCTTTTAATGACGGCCCTGAACAGGGGTGCTGGGCACTCTGGTTGCAGTGCTGGCTGCTTGGCAGGGCTCTTTATTTGTTTTACATGAGACACAGATTCCCAAACACAGAGGGTGAAACAGAGAGCAGGGTATAGGCATCTCTCTGCAGAACAAGAACTCTACTTACCCTTTACATTACCGTGACCACGTGGGATAAGAGGCTGTGGAAATTGTTCCCACTTTCCCTGAAGTGTCTCCAGCAAAGAGTGAATTTAGATTTATTAAGATGGTTAGTTACTCCATGGTTAAGTTATGTGCTCCTCACTACTGGTTAAGGCTGTGTGCATTTCACAGCGATTTATGGCAGCCCAACTGGTGGATGACACAGTTCACAGTGATGGAAATGGGTGGTATATTTTTATGAAAGCCACATGTGCCCCTCAGGTTATCTGTCTGATATAACCACTGTATTCAGGCAGCTTAATAATCCCCATCCCATAAATGAGGAAATACATAGGAAATGAAACATCAGTAAATACAATTTCTTGAGGAAACCATGCAAAGAAAGTTACCTGCTCACAATCCTCCCCTGCAACTCTGCTTAGCACCAACTGTAATAGAAAGATTCCCTTTTCCCAGAGCTGAATTTCAAATCAAAGGAAGGGAAAGGAAGAAAATAGAAACCACTGGACAGAAGTTGCCATGGCACTTCATCTATGTTTTGTTATCTGTATATGAATATAGATGGTTGTTGGTATAGTTGAACACCCAAGTGACTTCAGCCCAGCAATGCAGGTTCTGAGGGCTCAGCCCCACAGGTTCCCCCAGGAGCAGGAGCAGCAGGGCAGGAATTCATCCAGGGGGTGCAGTCCCCAGGGAACTCAGGAGATTTATGTCTGGTAGCCAGCACAAAACAAATCAACACCAGACTAGCCCAAAGCCCCTCACTAATAAAAACCTGTACAGGGGGGAGGGGAATACCCCCCACTATTCAGTTGAAAGTTCATTAATTCCATGGAAGGAATGAAGACAGGCTGTAGAGCTGGTGATCACACATAACCAAAGATCAGCTATTAAAAGCCACAGAAAATCTGCTACAAAAGGTTAGTGACCCCAAGGCAGTGCTTCAGTCACATTTAATTTTTGCTCAAAATTTCTTACAAACAGGCATTTAGAACTTGCAAGCAAGACTCGATCAGCTGAGTTTTTATTCTGGGTTTCAAGCTGCTGCATTCAAGCAAAACAGGGGAAGGAGAAGTCCTTTCTTCTATCCATTGCCTTGATTTCTCAGTTTTCATCCTTGCTGTAGTACTGGTTGCCTTCCAGCCCCTGACCAATCTCCCTGTGACTCAGTTTCTCAACACATGAAAAATCTGGGAGGCAAGGCCAGCATAGGCACAAAATCAAAGCCTCTGCTCTGTTCTGCTCCTGCAGAAACACACCAGGTAAGTGCTAAGGGTTAATAATCTCAGGCTTAAAGGATTTGTGTATTATGCATTTGTTTATTTAATGCTTTACATGAATGCTAATGAAGTTATTAACAGGCCTGCATGTTGTCTATTGTTTTTCTTGGGTTTAGTGTCTGCACCATCCTGCCTTATCCCTTCTGCTCCACGAGCTGGCCAACACCCAGCTCTTCCAAATCCCTGAATCAGTGCTCAAATCCTGGTTCCTGTGTTTGGGATTCTCAGTTTCCTGATTAAAGATAGTAATTTTTAAAACTTCTTCACTGAAACATTATTTAAAAAAATTTTATCAAGATAAAGCGATTCAATTTTGCCACACCAGATATTTTCTGTGACACAAAACTGCAATCCCACATGGCCTTATTGTCTTTTAATTAGATCAGAGGATATGTAAATGAGACAATATTTCTTAGGTCCCATTAGTGATGTCTCCAGGAGGATCAGAAGGGGCTGAAGCAGGCAGGACTCGCTCCTCTGACATCCACACACCACACTGACCTGCCCCATGCTGCTTCTCAGGAAAGTCTTTGATTTACTGAAAATCCCACTGTTTTATGGCCTCGTTGTTGCCAAAATTGCTCCAAGGCTGCAGACCACAACCCCTTTTCTCCTGCAACCAGGGCACGGGGCAAATGCAGTGGTGCAGATGCTGGGGTGACTCCTGCACTTCCCTCCCAGCTCTGCTTCTGCCACAGGCATGGAGGAAAAGGGCTCAAGGGAAAGTCAAAGATTTATAAGGCAGTGGGCAGGAGAAAGAACTGGGAGTTTTAAAGCAGGGATGACCTGTACAACAATGCAGGCACAGGACTTCATTCTGTAGCCTTTACTCCGAATAATGGGAACACCCCTAAGTTCCCAACATCAGCAGTATTAATTGATGACACAAATCAGAAATACTTTTTATTTTTAAAGCAACTGTGGAAAGGATAATGTTCCTGTTTGTGCAGTCAGGCTGCTGATAGCTGGGGCATCATAGCAACAACTTAGGGCAGGGATGGGATCAGACACATTCAATGAGATTCTGAAAACTCTGGCTAATGAGGAGACAGCATAGGGATGCTTCCATAAAGGTTGTGCCAGATACAGCCTCTGACAGTGATGGCTCACACCTTCCTGTGCTTGGAAAAGACAAAAAAGAAGCCCAAATGGAAGCACTGGGGGAATGAGAAAGTTGTCTGCATGAATCATTGTGGGACTTGGAGGAGCAGTCTGCCAGTTCTTACCAAAAACATCTGGATTTCCAAAAGGAAAGAAGATCAAGGCAGAAGAAAGAGGCTGTTTTTCAGGACACAGAGTTTTAGTGCTTGGGATCTCACAAAGTTTCCTGAACTTCCATTCTCGTTCAGGACAGCCATCTCTTCCCATTAAATGAGGGAGCACAGCACACTGTGTGACTCATTTCTCTGCCTGTGTGGGAGTGGGAAAAGCAGCTGGAATCCATCCCTAGAGCACGGGGAGAACTTCCAGTGCACACCAGTGCAGGAAGCCACCCATCAAACATGTGGCCAGGTAGCGACAAGCACTGCAGCACCTGTCAGTTCCACTCAGCCCCTGGTGGAGAGCTCTGCTCTGGGGCTGGAAATGCCTCACTGCACAGGGCAGGTCCCAATTGGAAACAGCTGAACCATTTGTTTCTGATCATTGCAGGATTCCTCCCCTGGCCTCCCCCTGCAGCCCAGCCCTGCAGGAGCTGGAGCACGGCACAGCCACGTGCCCTCCTGCTGTCACAGACAAGGCCTCGCCAGGAAGCGCTTCTGCACCAAAATAACTCTGTTGATTTGCTACTTTGCATTGAAAAAAAAAAATAAAAATGGGACTGTTGTAATTTGTACACATACATGAAAGAGCTGCGTGGATCCAAGCTCAGCTGACTGCCAGATGAAGCCCAAGGACCTTGTCCGTGCTGGGGGCGGATGTGCCTCTGCCAGAGGCTTTTCCTTCCCTCTGACTCGCTCCTCTTCCTCCTCACACCGCCCTCCCAGGCACCTTACAAAGCTGCTAAAGCTGCTGTGGTGAGATGGCTCAAAAAACTGGATTGGCTGGACTGACAGGGAAAGCCAATCCCTGCTGGTTTGGGGTGACAGGAACAGGCTCGGGGTCCGTCTGCTCTCGGACTGAGGTAGCTGCACCAGCCTGAAGAGGTTTGGCTCCACAGGCAGGACAGGGACACTGCTGCCCCTTGTCATTGCACACAGATCCACAGCCCCTCCACGCAGCTTCATTCCCAGGGAGGAGCCCTGGTTGCCTTCCTGGCCGGGATGACCCCCAGCCTGGCTGGCACAGTAGCCAGAATACTTTGCATTTATTTAAAGATTTCCATCTAAGGATCTCATGTCAACCCAAGGTTAGAGATAAGAGGGTGATGACTAGAATATGCTGGAGTACCCTCAGGCTATTTTTTTCTACTTTGGGTTGTTAAATAACACCAGCTTTTAGGCTATACTAGAAAAAGGAACAGAACAGTCTCACTGGAGGTTAAAACACAAACAAAATAAAAGCCCTGGAAGGACCTAGGGCACTTTGGTGCTTTCAGAAAGTTACATTAACTAATTGCAAGCATTACAAGTCTAACAAAAGAGGAAACAGAGCCCAGCTACAGCACAAACTCCTACTGACTGCAA
The DNA here is from genome assembly GCA_013398175.1 of Climacteris rufus. NCBI lineage: Eukaryota > Metazoa > Chordata > Aves > Passeriformes > Climacteridae > Climacteris > Climacteris rufus. The sequence continues at coordinate 145,086 of VZRZ01001588.1, read as the reverse complement.
AGGCTCCATTTGTATGGAGTTCTCAGAAACGCACCCTTAAAAGTGAAAAATGAAAATAAAAAACCTCTTTGTCAGTTTGTGGTTTATCATTTGTTTGTCTGCATATTTCCAGAATCCAGCCAAGACTGTTGCCTTTGAGCATTAGACACACTCCTTGTGCCTCAGTTTCCCTGTCCAAAAGTAAAGGTTAATGCCAGTGCTTCAGTATTCAGGATTTCACAGAGCCAAGTGTTTTACAGGATCACTGAATTCTCTTCCATGTTACTTTGCACCTTTTCTGATGTGACTGTAGGCTGAACCAGAAATATGACAAAAAAGGCTGGCTTGCACATGGGCTTTCAAGCCCTCTTTCACTCCAGAGCTTTAGATCAAAAAAAGTATTTCCAGTCATCTCCACTTGTAGGTTTTCAAGCAAAATATTAATGTTACAATAGTGTCTTTCAGCCTGGTAAGTTGTGCAAAAGGCACAGTTAAAACTTGGACCAAACATCTCAAACGGTAAAATGCAGACAGCTTTCTGTAAGATTCAAAACATTTAATTTTTCTTAATCTTTTTTTCCTTAAAAAAATAGTTCTCTCTAACACCTTCCCTAATTTTTCATCCCCCCATTGCCACCACTCCTGGGGTTTCACTGGTGACAGTAGGACTAGGAAACTGAAGAAGACAAAAAACTCCAAGAGACACAGCCTATGAAGTTCTCCATCTCCTGTTTTTAGGGAAATCACTTTAAATACAGCAATAATTCCAGAGCTGAGTATTAGAAGTTAATGACTCATCAAAAGAACAGGAAATAGGAAACTTTAAGACCTTAAAGGCACAGCAAATAGAAGCTATTTCATGTCATGTACAACACAACCACCCTAACTACAGTATTTCATGCTCAGTGGGAGGAAGCAGCATTTGAGACCATCTATCACAGTAATTATGTGATGCTGGAGGGAACACAACTTTATTTTTTATTCAGTTTGACCCTGAGCACCATCAAAATGGAAGACTACAAACATTTGGGAAGTGATGTATTAGCACCAGCCAGCACTTAACCAAGAAAGATTTGTTAAAAAAATAAAAGTAAATAATTCAATCCTCATTATATATTGGGAATTGTTCCCCTGAAGTGCAAGTTAACTGAGATTTGCCCCAATATAATAGAATATTTCATGTGAACACTTGAACTTCAATTCCACCACATAACTTCAGGCAGAAGTAGCTCTTCAGGAACTCCCTAAAACTTCTGGTCCTCTGTCTCCAAGCCCAATCCTACACTCCTTCCATGCACAAAAGCACATCTTTAGAACTTTATTCTACACTGATACCTGAAGAACAGGTCTGTTTGATAATGTGGAAGAGGAGCATTGTTTACCCCAAAGAGCCAAAAAACACAGGCATCTCCTTCTGCCACTGTCCTCCTGTGCCATCCTCACTGTGCTGCCAAAAAAAGTAATAATCAGTCTGACCTATGGAAGGACAGCAGTTCTCTGCTTCATATACTGGAGATAAAATGTTTTTCCACAAGTTATTGAAAGTAGCTGTGTTTGGATGACTGCTTCAGTAAATATGAAAAGCTCCTTCTCCATTGCATTCCTGTGCTACTTTTAAAGGACAAAAAGTCTGCATCTTTCAGAAAATCCTCTGGTGGCAGAGCTGCTCTGACTGACAACCTTAACCTGAACATTTTCTGGTCTGTGTTGTTTATGAAGGCTTTTTATTGCAGAAGAAGGGGGGCAGTACCCAAAATCCTCACAAGACTACTTAAAATTGGCTGTTGAAAATGGAGCATTTCAGTGAAATTGGATATTTTCTTCCATCAAAGGCAGGGAGCCTCAACCCACATGTTAACAGTAATGTAACAAGCCTACTGTATGTGCTACAACCCAAGGTCCTTTTCCAATTAGAATTCATTTAGGCTGAGGGGGAGCAGGGGTCGGAGCAAAGAGGTGGCTCTGGAACTGATCTAAAACTGGAATCCAACCATTCCTGCTGGGAGCTCAGCTGGGAATCCCAAACACTTGCTTGGACTCTGCAGCAAACCAGGAGTGAAACAGCACTGTTAGAGAGAACAGTTTGTCCCTGGAAAACTAAGGAAATGTATACAGAATGTTTCTTTTCCTACAAAGAAAAAAAAAAAAGTCTGTTACACTAGGGAGAAAAACCAAACCCAACATTCTTTAATTTTCCTGAAACTCAAGTCTGAGTTTGCTTTTCAGCTCCAGGTCTGATAGAATCTCCAGATCAAACTCATTAGTGTTGGTTAAATCCAGGTTTGCTGATAGGAACGTGTGGGACAGCAAACAAAATCAGTGTCAGGCCTCAAGAGAGGATGTGCCTCTTTAATTGAAAAAGGCAGAGTAATCATTCATTTATTTAACCCAGAGATGATTATAATCTGAAAACCTTGAAATCCTCTTACACAACAACTGTTTTGGCAAGCCCCTCTGTGTTCCAACAAATATTAAACTGTGCTTGCCATTTGTCTAAGGAATCTTGTATTAATAAACATGAAGAAGAACACTTTTACCTCCCACACTCAATGACAGAAGAAAACAAAGACCAGCTGTATTCATCAATGGATCCTTGTTCTGCACATAAAGGCTAATTACATTTTACTTCAAGCCTACACATGGAAAACTTTGCTCCTGCCATCTTGTCAAAGGCAGCTTCTGATATTCCAGCTGACAGACTGCAATGACTGCACATAATAAACTTCTTTTTGTCATTAACACCTTCAGCACCCAGCACGGGGCTCAGGGATGGGGCAGGGGCAGCACACACCCACCTGCTGGGCATTTTGTACATGGGGATGACAGAATTGGACTGGAGATTTTAATTCCAGCCACTGATCTCATCTGGAGGTGCCTGGCCATGCCTCTGTCCCTCCCTGTGCATGTAGAGTACTTTAAACAGGACACTGTGAGAAGATAAAACAAACAAGTTGCCATAATGATTCCCAAGTTTTCCAGATCACCACAACCAGTCTCCAGGATACACTCCAGACTCCTTAATGCTGATAATGAAGACTTCTCACTCTGTATTTCTTTTGCTTCTTGGGTTTTTTTCCTTATTTGAAGATTTTCAAAGTTTCAAGTAGTTGAAAGACAGCTTTATTCTGAGACTGAAAATCTTAAAAGCACTGTTAGCTTTAAAAAATTGACAATTATCTGTTTTTTTCCTGAAGGCACTCCAATTCATCTGCATCAAATAAGCGTCTGTAAAACTAACAATTCTGGCCTAAGATAAAAATCACATGTTTTTAAAACATAAAATTAAAATTGGCAATACAAGTAGCTTTTCAGACTAGATCAAAAGAGGGCTGCTTTTAAGCAAAGAATCAAACTGTCTTTCACCCTTTTTATTGGTGTTTTTTCAGCATTTCTCCCAGCTTTTACAATTAAAATAGATGACTCAATTGCGCTGTCTACATTCAGTTCCCTTTTCATGTTTTTCTAGATTTCCATATTGCAAAATTTGAGGCTACAAATGCTACAGACGACTGTTGTTATGCAAGAACTACTCCTGCCATAAATATCCAAAACAATGATAAAATATTTCTGCTGTTATTAGGTCCTACAAGTTTGTTTTCACAGTACATTAGTCTGGGAGATAAAGTACAAGCTTAATGTCTGCTTCAGGATTCAGCTCCATGACCACTCTGTTCCAGAACCAGCCTTCATAATCATTCTGCTACAGAACACAATAAACTTCTTGTTACTGCAGATGCTACTAATTTTATGTAATTCTATATAAATTAGGTAAGAGTCATACTCAAGAGCCTATGAAAAAGAAATATTTCTGTGTGAATCTCCCCGAAAGAATGAGATTAGAAATGCAAACAAATATTTTAGAGAACAGATTTTGCTCAGTGTAAGATAAATTACAGCACTTAGGGAAATAGCATTAAAAAATGAAGCACTCTGCAAATAAACATATTAAAAAGGGTGAGGGGTTATTAGGTTCAGTGCCTACAACCACTGATCTCTGCCTGTTCCCCCAGAAGCACCTGCAAGATGAAATAACAGCAACAATATCAGTTATGTGCAGGAAAAAACAAAGGCAACCTCCAGGAATTCAAGGCTCCATCTGAACCACCATTGGTTTACCTCCCTTAGAGAGGGATGAATCAATGAGGGAACAAAAACACTTTTGATCCCCTTACATGGAGCTCAAAGGAAACTGGACTTCCAGAGCAAGACCAAAATTCACCTGAAGGATTATCCTGAATGATGTAAAAGGTGTTGAAACTCCAAGTGCTGACTGTTAATTACTGTGGGCTGAATTTTGTGAGCTCCAAGGTCCCCAGATCCTCAGTGGGGAATCAGATCCTCAACAGTGACAGCAACAAGGGTAAGAAATTTAAAACTGGTGCCAGTTTGAGTGGTTTTGAAGCCTGGCAGTGGGCACAGGAGGTGACACTGACTCCCACCCCTCCCCTTACAGAGTCCCAGCCATCTGAAACTGCTCCTTCGTTCCCACCCCATTTCCAGACACAGACACAACTCTTTGGGCTTAATCCTGCTGATCATGAGAATTCCTTCTCATTATTAACTTGCCTTAAATATGAAGGGTTCAAAGGAAACCAGCAGCAGTCTGTCTCTTTTGTTGTTCCCTGCCCTGATTGTTAATAAAACCAGAGCATAATTGGAAACAGTAGCCATTAAGAAGACAACAATATATATTTTTAAGACTACCTTCATCTTCTACTTGAAAACAAGAAAAATCTGCCAAAAATGCTGCTCTCTGTAATTAGGGAAGAACCTGGCAGAGCAATGACTGCTGCCCCAAAAGCAGAAAAACCAGGGTGCCTAAGAGTGAAACAGAGATCCTTTACTAAATGAAGCTTTACTTTCACCAAGATTGGAAGATCACAGGAAATACCTTATTTCTGAAATTACCCTATTTCTAAATACAAGAGATATATAGTGTAAGAGATACACAGATGAAGCACCTGAGAATGAAACCAGGAATGCAGCAGCATGTGTGCCAGGAAAAGTGTCTTGTTGGGTAGAAGAAAATATGAAAACTAATAATCTCTCCATAGGAGGCCAAATTATGACCATGTTTTCCATGAAACTTGGATGCCTGAGCCTCCCTCATCTCGTCTGTCTCCAACAGACAGACGCAAAACAAAAAAAGCAGTGATACCCTGAAGGAAGACATAGAAAGAAAAGAGGGAAATCTTACTTTGCAGTAGTTTCTTCATCGTATTTTGTTTTCAGATCAAATAGTTCTGTCCTGGTTTTTTCCAAGGCTAAAAGGCATAAACATGAAGCATTACAGTACTGAAATAGCAGTATTCAGTCATAAATAAGGCTGTATATCTCCTGATTAAAAAAAAAAAAGTAAAGCTGTACACCTCTTTTTACCTAGTCAAACCATTAGAACTTAGAAAAAACATAAGGTTTTTATTTTTTTCACAATTTCTTATGGTATTTCTGTTACATTGCAAAAACTCCCAGTTTCTGCTTACCAAGCTAGACATTATTAATTTCTTATTAAGCTGGCTAAACTGCTTATTACTTTGAAATACTTATTGCAATAGTTCAGGGAATAAAATTTCTTCTGTTCTCAGAGTAAACGAAGCCAAATGTGTCCAGACCTGGAATTTTTAAGTAAGCAGAGATGATGGCAAGTCACAGCAATGGGCAAGACACAGTGGTAGAAACTGGGTTCACACTGACCACTGCAGATATTTGGCACGGTTTGGAAACGTGTGGAACCAGAACTCACAAGGATGGTAAGTTCCATGGCCTGCTGTAATTGCAGGGATACTCTGGTTCTGTGTGTATTTCATCATCATGCCCCTGTGTTTGCCAATGATTGTCTGGAACAGGAGCTTTTGCTTCAGGTGTGAGGCCAAAAGCAGCTCCAATTCACAAAGCACACTGAGCTCTGCTGGATCTCCCTGCCCTCCAAGAGCTGCTTCACTCACAGCCCTGCCCCACCCACCGATCCCTGTGCTCTCACCTCCCACCTCATCACCTGCAAAAGGTCACAAAAGCCATGCCAAACCTGTTTGCAAAGCTTGAACTTTGTGTTCAGCTTCCTCCAGCTTCGAGGCTGTCGACATCTGTGTCTCCTGCAATTTTCTGTGAAGGGGAGAGGAGAGAGCAGAGCTCGTGGTCACATCCAACAACTTCTTTGTGCTTTGCAGATTTGGAGGATGGAGCAGTGAAACGTCTCAACTGCAATCAGACAACTGCCAACACCACACAGGCTACAAGGTGCTTCCGTGGGACCCATAAATCCTGTCACATTGAGATACTGTTCCTACTTTGTGGTCCCACTTATTAAAATTTTAACAGTGTAGCCACCTCATAACATAAGCTGTGAACATTATACAAGAGTTGACTGCTATATAAATGACAACTTCAGTGGAAGGTTTTCTTGAGCATAATTTGTTTTGGAAATGTCACACACATTGAGAAAATTGTCACCAAGCACCCTCTGTTGTACAAAGTTAGTACAAGAAGAATGATACATTTCCATTTTAGTGTCATAATGAAGGAATTTGTTGCCATAACTGATAGAGTGAATAGATGCAGCAGCTGTTTCACCAGAGCTGTAATGGGTGCCAAATGCAGCAATATTATTAGCTACTCTTTAAGAAAACACACATATTTCAAAACAAATCTCACACTGATATTTTCTATATAGCATGAGCAGAACTTTAATATGCTCACATTTCTTACGTCCACAGGCAACATTTTCTTGTTTGTGGCAGTTATATTTGTTTTTACATCATCTGGCCACGCAGCCACTGCACTCCTTGCTAAGGGCCAGGCTGCAGGAGTTATAAAACTCATCTTTGAAAGGAGCTGCTCCAACATCTCCCAGGAGCCGTGCTTTTTACAACATTGCTTTTAGGATATTCTGCAGATTTCAGAATTGTGAAATGGCTTATGAAACTACCAGCATCCTGCCTGCACTCCATAGGGTGCATAAATTTATTCTCCAGCACTGCTGACCAGGTTAATAACTATTTATAGTGAGAATCAAGCGTCAGTTCCCTTCATGCTCAACTATATACTCTGAGACCTCAAAACCTCTCTCACACACACTTTTATTTGCATTCCACGACCTGCCATTTTGTTTTATTTTTAAGTACATTGAAATTGCAGTTGTTAAAACCACTGCTTACAAGCTACTGATCAAAAAAAGCAACCACAGGAATTGATGAATTAAAAAAAAGCTTTGCATTCACTGGTAGATTCTTTCCACTGAGACCTGAATTAAAACAACCAACCCTCCAACTAAAAAGCTCACATGAACTGAAGGTTTTCCATGCTATGTTGAACATATTATAGCTTCAGTGTTATTGCTCCATGAGAGAAATAAATTCTCAAGGCAAGGAATGCAGCCTGAAAGAACTCCCTCTTTAGCCCCTTGGTCTCATCCTGCCTGATTTATTTGCCCACCAGCCTAAAGATTCAAATACTCCCCGCTTATTTGCAAAACATCAGAAATTAATCCAAAATGTTTTAAAAAAAAGTTGATGATGAATCATTAAAACCCTTTTTAATTCTGGCATGTACGAACATGCAAACCTTTCCAGGATACTTCAGGAAGACATCCCCTCTCTCAGCCATTACCAGGGGAGCAGGGGTGATGCCTCTCTGCCCAGGCTGTGGTGCAGTGGTTAATCTCCCCCAGCCCAGGGCTGCAGAGGCTGTGCCATGGCTCTGTGACACACACTGAATTACCCTGGCTAATGGAGACAGAGGTGTCACAGAGGACAGTACAGCCAGGGAGGAAGAAAAGCAGGTTTGCACCCTCCTGAACATGACACCCCTCCACTGCAGCATGGAGAAGAGACAATCTGTCCTTGTTTCACTTCCACACTCTCCCAATTGTCTCCCTGTGCAAAGTTGATATCAAATGATTCCGTGTCAAACACGGCAATCGGCAGAATCGCTCAGCAGCTGAGCTGTCTGTCCAGAGAGCCAGTCCTGCCTGGGAAGATGAAACAGAAAAATACATCTCTCCTCCTCCCCAACACCCAGAGCCACACACACTCACTCACCTCTCCTTCTCTGCAAAATCATTTTGTAACTTTTGTTCCTTTTCAAGGGCTATGTTCTCCGCTTGGTTCTTCAGGGTCTGTTCATATTCTCGGATTTTCTCCTTAAGTGCTTTTATTGTAACCTCTGCAGAAAAACAATAGGGGAAGAATGAGTTTACACAGCTCCACGTGGTTCCACAACACAAGGCTTGCTTTACCCTGTAGGCTCAGTGTGTTTTAAACTTTAGCTCTTCAACTCTGACACAAAATCAATGGATATGAGTCCCTTTGGAGACCTTTTACTCCCTAAATGTTAAATTGAACTTTAAGTGTTTAGGTTCAGAAGGATCAATGGAGTTTGCTGGAAAGCGAGGGAAGGAGGTTTCTCTAACATGACTTTTTTTTAAAAAAAGAAGGAATAAAAATCAATTGTAAAATATAATATCACTTTATTGACTAGTCTAAAATTAGCTCAGTGCTGAGTGAAGATTAATACAGTTCCAGTGTAGGTTTAAGTATGCATTTACACACAGGACACTTAATTCACCTAACTGTGCTCATGCACAAAGAGGCAGTTTCACTATGGTTCATGCACAGATGCAATCTCACACTAATTGAACACATATCTGGGATACAGCTCCATTCTGCTTCCCAGCTGATGAGAAATCCAACTGCTGCATTAACAACAGGCACTGGAGCTCTGCATGTCCCAGTTGCTGTCGCTGCCTCGTCATCCACGCTGGGCTTTACACACAGACATCAACTATTTTAACTTTCTGAGGGCACTTGCAGCCTTCCAGGGAATTTGCAGAACCCTTCTCTCAGATCAAGGAGCTCTCCTGCACTTCCCATGCCCTGCAGTGGATGAGAGCAGATGCACAGACCTGCAGAGCTACGGCTCAGCATCTCCTTACGTGCCCTGATCATTCCCACATGAAATCCCTTTGTTCCCACCCACAGGAAAGGACTGAATCCTTATAGGGCTCAGAAAAGGAAAAGCAGGACATTCACCAGTGTGCTTTGTAACAATAATGGAATTTGGAAAGAGTGTTGGACTGCCAGAAGACTCACAGCAGCAACACAGCTCAGAGTACTCACACCAGGATGCAGGGGGGGTTAAACACATCAGTTTATGAAGAGATGCCATTAATAATGTTTGATTAAAAAAAACTTTTGGACATAAAAAGTTTCATATTCTGCAGAAACATCATAGGAAGACAAACCCTAATACGAAAAATAAACCCTATGGGCTTGGGGGAAAAAACCTCAACAATATCACACAAACCCACATGTAATCCTTTCAAAATCCAGATGCTGAGAGCTGAGCAGAGAGCTGTAAAGCAGACAGGAGGTAGCTGGTGACATGATCAGCTGTCTGGGCACCACCAAAGGCAGCTTGGGCCACTGTGACCACAAAAAAGGGGGGGAAGAGTGGTAAAAGTGCTTGCCAGCAAAGCAGCTGCCTGTGCCTGAAGGAGCGGGATTGTGCTGGCTGTGCAGAAATCAGCTGAGGCTCATTACTGAGTAACAGCCCGTGAAAAGGACACGTCACTGCCTCCTGCTTTTTTTCTAAGCAAAGGGAAATTCTTCCCTGAGATCTGGGAAGTCACACAAACCCTGATCTTTTCCTGAATAAGCAAAGGATGCTCCTTTGCACAGGCAGCAGGATGCTCGTTCCTATGGAAAGAGGGGGTTGCACTCTCTGCTGGAGACCCCTTTGCTCCAGGTATTTTCAGACAAAAATCTGCAAAAACATTCAGGTGTATGGAGAAACAGACAGCAAAACAGTCTCATGAAAATACACATAATTGCATCTTCACTAAGTTTGAATGTCTAATTTTAAAAGGAAACAAAACTACAAAAATGAAAGCAAGGAGTGCACAAATATGGGGGGAAATTTCACTTTTGTACTAAAATCTGATTTTATCTTTAAGCACCTAACAATAAAAATGTTGGATAAGTATAGTTTAATCCTGTACATTGCTTGAAGCACAAAGTGCCTTCTTCAGTGCTCAGGTCAGCTACAGCTTGTCAGCCACTGCCATTTACAGCAGTTTTGGAAGAAGTTCTTACAGGCACAGTAGAGCTCATACCAGCCCTCCAAACAAAGAGATTAACTGATCAAAGCACCCTTAGCTAACAGCAGCCTTTTCCCTGGATAGCTTATTAATCCCTGCTTGAATCAGAGAGTAAAACTACTGCACTGGAGTGAAAAACAACACAGAGGCTACAGTGGGAAAACGGAAAGGAAGTTCCAGCACATCAGGGAAAATTAAAAATGCCAGTTTATGAGTGGTTGCAGCAAAAAAATTCTAGAAGTGAAGAGCTTTCCCACTTTCTGGGCTGAACCCCTATGTTATGCCTGGATGTCCAGGATGTAGAGCCTCAGGAAAACTCTGCACAGTGAACTGCAATTATTGTACATTTCCAGCAAAAAATACTGTTGGGCTTAGAGAAAAACAGGTCCAACATGACATCTCCTGCAGTCCAGCTCAAATCCTGGCATGCTGACACCTGTCCTCTCCAGAGGCCACACCCTCTGTGTTAAAATATATTTCAAAATATATAACTACATATATGCTCCTTTGGCCAAAAATGAGATGTAACAAAATCAACTTAGTTGACAATGCAGCTTTCACATGTTACTTGGGTACAACAGTTCCATAATATAAAAAATAAAATCTCCATTTTCCCAAATGCCAAGACAATTCACCTTTCCACCATCCTGAATTGGGCATTAAACATGGAAATGAAAAGTCAACTAGGTGCACAGCTGAGAAAATTCTGTTTCCTGGTACAGGAAACTTTGCTCTGAATCACAAGAAAACTTGAATAGTCTTAAAGTAAACAGGCTTTAAATCTCACTGAGATTTTCATGTATTTTCATGTACTTTAGTCTCATTAAAATTTAAATAATTTAACAGTAATAGCTTGTATTTACATTGCTCTTTGGATAGTCTCTAGAGTAAAAATAGAGTACATATGCTGAATGTACTCCAGTAGTACATTTAGATAAGAAAAAAAGTACAGAAAAAAATTCCACTTTGTACAGATTTGTATGTGGGTATAAAATGCTGATTTTCTGTGTTTCTCTGCACATCCTACAAGTACCAACACCCACGTTCAGCTTGATGTCAGTGCCAGCACTGCCTCCCATAAAATGTCACAAATAACGTCAGTCAGGTGTAATTTTCAGTGCTGAAGGCTACAACCAAATATGCAGAATAACAACTCCATCCTCTGACTTGGTGCTACAGTAGATGAGACATTTAGAGAAATCTAAAGTGTCTACCCAAAGTCATATCTACACATAAGTACAGAAGTGGCAGTGATGGACTACTGTACTTTGAATATTGAATTTCAACGCCACTGTCAACTCTACCTCTAAGAAATAAAACTGAATTCAACCCTTGTCTTCAAATTTCAGTGTGCTTTAAAAGCTGATAATATGTTTGCAACCTACCCTGATTTTTCACCTCGGCGAATTCTTTGTTGTACTCCTCTAGAGTTTCCCTAAGCTTCTGGTTTTCTGTTTCAATATCGTGCATGCGTTGAACCTTCAGCTGGAGCTGCTGTCCTAAATCCAAGGCTGGAACTGGATCTGGAAAAGAAACAGTAAAATAAAATGTAACAGGAACAGTTCTGAGACCCATGAAGTTCAGAGGACAAGTGTCCTTTTTTCTCTATTAATACACATTTTGGTGCCAGTAAGGCCCTACTTTGAGTTATTAGTCCTGTAGGATTCTCACATCATATATCCTGCAAACTTCAAAAAACCAGAAATATTTAATTCTATCTGTGTTACCCTTTAAATATAGAGACAGGCTGGGAGAGCTGGGGTTGTTCAGCGTGGAGAAGAAAAGGCTCTGGGCAGATCTCAGAGCCCCCTCCAGGGCCTAAAGAGGCTCCAGGAGAGCTGGAGAGGGACTGGGGACAAGGGATGAAGAGACAGGACAGGGGGAATGGCTTCCACTGCCACAGGGCAGGGCTGGATGGGATATTGGGAAGGAATTGTTCCTTGTGAGGGTGGGGAGGCCCTGGCACAGGGTGCCCAGAGAAGCTGTGGCTGCCCCATCCCTGGAAGTGCCCAAGGCCAGGCTGGATGGGGCTTGGAGCAGCCTGGGATAGTGCAAGGTGTCCCTGCCCATGGCAGGAGGTGGAACAAGATGCTTTTTACAGTCCCTTCCAACCCAAACCATTCTAGGATTGCATGAAATTTGGACACGGCTCCTCCATCCTGGCATTAATCCACAGGACAGTGTTCCTCGGTGCAGACAGCCATGATACAAAGGCACGTGAGAGTTTCACGTTTCACATTTTTGATGGCAAAATGAGAATTTTTGGGTGAAAAGCAATTACACTGTAGAGCTCACTGACAGCTACTGTCCTTCACATGCCTCTGCTAGTGCAGAGGTGAAATTTCTGTAGGAAACTGTGCCCTCCTGCACAGTGGAGCCTGAACAGGTTATGTGACCACAGAGGTCTGAGTGGTGCTTTTTCTAACTGACAGATCAATAACAATCAGAAACGTTGTGTGGTTGTAATCCATTCCATGGACCTTGGGTTTGGATCCCTCTTTTTCTTACACTATTAATCAAATGTCCTCTCAGTATTAATTCTCCGATGTTCATCCCTTTCTCATAGAGGGTCCCCAGCACACACCTGACTTGTGCACGTGTGATTTATTCTGGGATTTCTTCCCAGGCAGGACAGGAAAACTCTGGAGTGTGATGGACTTATAAAAGATTATTGAATGTATTTCTGCTATGGGCGCCAGCATCTCTTGTGAAATGGCTGCAAAGATTTAGTCTCCTGTTGAGGAATGCTAAACACCAAACTCAGTGGATCAACAACAGTATATATTAGGGAGTTCACTTAATTTTCAACCACCACAGTCATTAATTTTTCAGACCACCCTCAGTTCCAGTCTCTGGAAACACATAATAAGTCTATTGTACCTCTGTTAACACATTAAGCATGAGCCTGTGTGTTTTTTCAATATGCCAGCGTTGTTGCATAGTTTATAAAAGAATAGCACTGGGTTATGTTGAGCTCAGAGACATTCTAAGTAGCAGCCTGCTGCATTTTGTTACTCCAGTTCTTCAACAGCTTATGGCATTACCCTGTTCATAATACAAAATCTAGGTTGCTTGTCATCTGTTCTCTGTACATACATAGTTTATGACTACATAGCTTTTTCATTTATGCTTTTTAGGCCAAATACTTTTCGTTATTATTATCTGTATTAAAATATTTATAATAAATCAAACTTAAAATGTTATTGTGGCAGAGACAGGGGGGTACAGGTAAGGAATTAAATATAGAGCTGGAGTGGCAGCAGTAGCAGGAGCTGAAGGCTCTGCAGTATTTATGGATGGTCCAATTACGGTGTGGGCTGTCCCAACATCCCCCTGCTGCCGTGGAGGTCTGCGACCCTCCTGCGCAAGGAGCGTTTGTCACACTCCTGCAGCTCAGCCTTCCCCCCAAAGAGCCAGCCCGGGACATTCATCTGCTGAGCAGAAAGAAAGGCTGGATTGTCTCAATTTATCCATTAAATTGTTACAGGAACCACGCATCCTATCGGGCCCGGGCTCTTCAGCTTCAGCTATGGGTGTTTCTATGAAATAAAGTGCCACGATGAAAGAAACTGAACTTTACAAAATTGTGGGTGCGCTTTTCCCCACCCTCAGTTTAACATGCCCATTGTAAAAAGCCGGGACACCCACAAGAGGTATTTTGCTCCAGATACACAGGGCTTTTTATATTGAAATCAGTAAAGAATTAAAAGACAAAAATAACATGGGCATTATAAAGTGAATAATGACTAAACCTTTAGTCAAATTTGCAATCCCTGAGCAGCTTTATGTACAAAATGAAAATGCCTGCAATCTCATAATTATTCATCAGGACATGTATATTTAATTTAGCTCTATTAAAGGTTAATGTTCAAGTAGCAAAACAGTGGCAGAACAAACAAAATGTAAAAAAAGTCTCTGTGCATTAAACTTCAAACTTCACTAGAGCCTATTTGAAGGACTAATGGCCTGCAGCCACTAAATACTGCTGGAGGACATGTAAAAAAACCCCACAGCTGAAGCACCTCTTAGACTTAATTTTTATAAACTGCATTAAAGAAAACTAATCATTGTATGACAATAAAATGACCAAGACATTTCAGGCAGAGAGACAAATAATTTCTCATGGCAAGCTCCAACATGCTCTTTTAGCTCGAAAAACCTAAAAACCTGTTATTTCTGGAGTATTTATAAACACCAATTAACCTGAAACAAGTATAAACCTCACAGTCACAGTGGGTTTTTTCTTACCTGAGCGGAGTGGATTTAAAAATAAACAAAAATACTCTCCTTTTCCCAACATATGCATGCATGGAAAAGCATACCTTTTTATATTAACCAGGTTTGCAAAGTATGTTTCATGTCATTTAACAGGAGGTCACTGAATTTTTAAACAAGCAATGGACCAAAACTTTCGATTCATTACACAAACAACAGGCATACACGGCTCAAAAAAACCAACTGGCCCTGGTTTACAGAGAGAGGCAGCGAAGGAAATGCCCTTTCCATGGTCTGTAAGAGAGAAAAATCACCTCAGTGAACACTGAAATGTGGAAAACTCATCACACGTTATTCCCTTGCTTTGAGTTTTCTCTTGCTAAAGTCCAGAATCCCTGCTAGGCACAGGATAAATAAAAAATGAGAAAATTAGTAAAAGGGATCTGATCATCCAGAACTTGAAGAAGAGTGTTGAAAGATCATTACTGTCCAAGAGTAAATTGAGATGTCTATTTTTACACTAAATTTAGCGGGGTTTTTTCTATTGCTTCCTATTCCGTTCATTTTTCCTAATCCACTTGTTGCACGCCATCCCCACAGAGCAGCCCCTGCATCCCGTGTTTGCGGGCAGCCCGGCACATCTGGATCCGATCCCTCAGGAGTTTCTACAGAAACTGCCGTGTCTCAAAGCTGCAAAGCCCATTCCTGCCGTCCCTTCCCGAGGGACTGCCCAGAGCGGAGCACATCCCCCTGCTCACACCACACTGTCCCCTCGCACAGGGGCTCCTGTCCCCACACAGGGGGTGATGGACACGTCCCAGTGGACACAGACGTGAAAACAATCGATGTTACAAATGCAAAGTGGTTTTTATAGCAGTTAATACACATCAAACGAGCTGGTGCAGCGCGGCCGCAGCAACACCTCTCAGGCTGTTCTCACACCACACACATGCCCTGATAATGAATCTTTTTTGAACAGCAGCACAAGATCTGATTTTTTTTTTCCCTGCTGCTTATGCATGTAAACTACTGACTCCACGAACAATTTTAAAAGAAACACAAAGATTGATTTTGCCCAAACAGCGCTTTACATGAGGCAGCCTCTCACCACCCTGCATGTGGTTTTGGGTGTCACAATGTAAGAAAGATACGAAGGTTTAGAGTGTCCAAAGGAGGGACACGAAGGTGGTGAAGGGTCAGGACGGGCTGTACGAGGAGCGGCTGAGGGCACTTGGTTTGTTCAGCCGGGGAAGAGGAAACTGAGGGGAGACTCATCGGGGGCTGCAGCTCCAATCTCTGCTCTCTGGGACCAGGGACAGGACCCAAGGGAACAGCAGGAGCTGTGCCAGGGGAGGTTTAGGTTGGATATTTGGAAAAGGTTCTTCCCCAGAGGGTGGTGGAGCACTGAACAGGTTCCCCAAGGAATGGTCACAGCCCCAAGGCTGTCACAGCTCCAGGAGCATTTCCCAGGCACAGGGTGGGATTGTTGGGGCGTCCTGTGCAGTGAGCGGGACTGATGGGTCCTTTTCTGCTCAGGATATTCTGTGATTCTACAGCCCACCCACCACCCCAAAACCAACCCCACCCGCAGAGACACAACAGGGCCATCGACGACCGTCTGAACTCCCCAGGCGAGTTTTATTTATGCAGCCCCATTCCCCCCTCACTCTGCGAGCTGCAAGCAGACACAGCTCCCGGTACAACAATCCCACCCCAGCGGTGGCTCCCCGAGCGCTGAGGCGGGGCTGGCCTCCCCGGTCACTCCGGCCACGGCTGCCCCTCGCCCGGTGACATCCCACCGCCGCCCGCCTTCCTTTTCGCCAGGGCACTCTGGGCTAATGTAATCATACGATTACATAATTAACCCAGCTGTCTCATTAAGAAAATCAACTGGAATTCAGGGCATAATTAGTCATACAGCAATTAGCATGCTGATGAGCAACTGATGAAAAGCTGTCTCGATATAGAGTATGCTGGGACCACCCTCGTTATTTAAGGAGAGGGGGGAAAAGCCCACCTCGGCTCACGGAAAACGAGTTCCTGCGGGACGGGGATGTTTAAAGTTAAGGTTCGACCCTTCGGCCGCGGGTGTTGCTGCCGTGAGGGGTGAGGACCCCCCGACCACACTGAGGGGCTGATGGCGGGATTTGCCAAACGAAGTGGAAAAACTGTGTCATTGTTTAAATGTACAATTTACAGTGCGCTGGGCCAAATTACCCTCTCTCCCATATATATATATATTGCTCTTTTTAGTAGTGTAATTTTCTTTTAACCCGACGGCTGCGGAGTGCTGCTCGGCGGGAGCAACCCCGAGGACGGGGCGCCGACAGCCCCGCCGACAGCCCCGGAGAGGCTGCCCAGACCTGCGGAGGAACCGCTTGGACCACCGGGACCCCCGGAGGTGCTGCCCGGACCCCCAGAGGGACGGCCCGGACCCCCAAAGGCGCGGCCCGGACCCCGCGGAACCCCCGGGACCCCCGGCCGGCCCCGGCCCGGAGCGGGGCGGGGAGAGCGGCAAAGCCCGGCCTGGATCGCAGCGCGGGCGGATCGGGCGGCGGCCGCGGGTGCTGAGGGCTCCGGGGGGCTCCTCACACGCTGTAAAATCAGCACAACCGGGGTCTTTCCACGCGGTGAGACCCCCAGAGATGGGCCAGGGGCTGCACGAGAGTCCAGCGCCCCGCTCTGCCCTGCCTGGGGTTCGCCCTCTGCTTATTTGCAAAATACATTCATAAGAATCACAGAATCATAGAATGGTTTGGGTAGAAAGGGACATTAAAGCTCATCTCATTCCACCGCCTGCCATGGGCAGGGACACCTTGAACTATCCCAGTTTGTTCCAAGCCCTGTCCAGCCTGTCCTTGGACATTTCCAGGGATAGGGCAGCCACAGCTTCTCTGGGCAACCTGTGCCAGGGCCTCGCTACCCTCACAGGGAGGAATTTCTTCCCAATATCTAAATTAAACTCCTCTCTTTTTAGTTAGAATCTATTCCTTCAGTATCATAACATGGAACTCCTGAAGAGCCTCTTCCAAAACAAAGGACTTGCCTTTTAATAACCCCCCCTCCTCCCTGTTCATTTACAGGCCTGTAACACTGGAAACGATAAGAAAGCAAGTTATGAAACAGTGCCAGAACTACAGGGGCAATTAATAATTTATATCACTGGAAATGTGTTTCCTAAGGTTGGGATCTAAAAATAATTCATGGAAGGCAACGCATCTCTTTCAACGCCACTGAATTTCTGTTGCCCAAACCCGGCTGTGAGCAAAGCTCTCGGTGATCACTCACCAGAAACGCCCACACGAAACGATAAGGGAGGGGAAAAAATAATAACCCTCCCTAAACACAACTTTATTAACGCAATTTAACTTTTTCAAAGAGCCAGGAGTTGTGACCCGCTGTCACAATACTCGGGTCACAAAGTAAAGGAAGTTTTTCCCTTCCCAAATGCAACACTGCTCATTCCTGCTAGGGAATGATCCCTGGATTACAGACATGGAGAAGCTCCACGAGCTTCTGGTGCAGTCAGTGTTTTCGTGGGAGACTGCATGTCTGAAAATAACCTGAAAATGTGTTTTAGAAAAAATAATAATTACATTGTAGCTTTTGAATATTCAAACACCTCACAGCATACTTAATTAATTCATTAATTATTCCCCAGAAATTTCAGGGGTAAATTGAAATAGCCTAGAGAGACTGAGACAAAGATTTCATGGAATAAATGATAGCTTTGCTCCCGTTCCCCTATGACTCTGGTAGCCCAGGGACAGAAGAGTTATAGCTGTAATTCCATTTGAAACAAAGCTCATCATCTCTCCAACTCCTCACTTCATAAAAACCATGAAAAGGTTCTTCCTTCAATCAAGAATTATACATATTTTCTTACTCCCCCATCCCACAGGACTGGCATCTGTGTCTTGCTTTTATTTTTTTCCACTTTTTAACAGCATTCTCCTCACCCTCCGGCTGTCAGCGCATTCTGTGCAAGCTGTACCGGGGAACTCAAAGTGCCCACAAGAGGGTGAGGGACTCTCATTTTCCTTAGCAGAAAAAAAAAAAAAAAAGCAGCTGAATCCCAAATTCTGCCGACCTCTGGAAGCAGCAAAGGCAGACTGATGGGACCCCCCTGCGTGGGGACGGGGGAGTGGCAGCAGACCGGCGCCTTTCCTCCCCATTAATCACGGCACAAGTTCTCCAAAGCTTGCAGGGTTAAATGAAAAGGTGCAGGATGGTATACAACGTGACCACAATCATACAGATCCCTCCCAGACCGTGGTTCTTATATCTTGTGGGCTATTATTTAAAAACATGCTTTATTTATCTCCCAGCTCGAGAATGGATATTGCCAGAAGGATGCTCTGCCCTGCCCCAAACTGAGATGCATCACTATCCCAGTAACCAAAAAAATCATGTAAGGCAGAGTAAATTCTTGACTCCTTCATGAACTGCACTGCAGTTCCCTGTATTTTTCAGGGGAGTAACCAAAGTAAATCCTCAGAAGAGTTTTTAATATTAAATGTGGGGTGTGCGTAATAGGCAGTACAATATTTTATGGCACGATGCCAGCTGAAAAAGAACCTAATGAGTTACAAGAGAAGCCACTGCAACTGAAAAGGCTCCAGTTTGATTGTTAATGTTCTAGTAATGGCCCAGGACACTGGAATTTCTGCTCACACGGGAAGGTCAGTGCAAAAGGACTGAAGTTACAGAAAAATCACTCGTACTCTAAGTTTCATTTCTCCTACTTTGAGATTATAAAAGAAAAAAGAGCCTTCCACT
The DNA here is from genome assembly GCA_013398175.1 of Climacteris rufus. Classification (NCBI taxonomy): domain Eukaryota; kingdom Metazoa; phylum Chordata; class Aves; order Passeriformes; family Climacteridae; genus Climacteris; species Climacteris rufus. Next base: position 126,020 of record VZRZ01001588.1, on the reverse strand, counting down.
ATGTTTGAAAGTATTTTTGCCACATTCATCCTTTCTTTCTCCTAAAAGCTTCTGAACAGACTTAGCACTAAACCCTCCGAAAGCTGGGGTTTACTCTAATTCCAGTTCACATTCCTGCAACCGAGAAAGGGAAAGTCCAACATTCCCCCTCCCCACCAGGCTCTGCCTCTTGCTCCAGTCAGCGGCCCTGGGGCTGCTCTGAACTCCACTGCCTGCAGCAACAGCTTCCACGGGCTCTGCGGTGACAGCCTCCAGGTGAACACAGCCCCTTCCCGCAGGGATATCTGCTGGGATAGCTCCTTTTACCGCACATTCTTCCTGCTTCTATTCACTGCATCCTTCCCCTTATCTGCACCTCCCCTCTTCCTTCCGTGCCTCCAGCCTACCAAGTAAAATAGGGTTTGACAACCACACAATAAATTTTTTAAAGTGTATGCTTTAGGGATATTTCTTCCTTTGAATATTTATTCCGGCTTTTACAAAGGAATTTATCCAATTATTAATTCAACGAGAAAAACTAGAGAAAAAAGTATGTGATCAGACAAGCCCAACTTCAAGCCACGTACTCAGGTAACAGAACTATTTCCAGTTATTTTGACACGGGTTTCAAAACACAAGGATAAAGTGAATGAGTTCTAAAGATGAGAATTGGCCGGGACTTTGCGCTCCGTCTGAAAATAGCTGTGTAACACCACCAGTGCTGCCCGAGCAGGCTGCGCTCCTCCAGCACACATCCCCAGCTCGGAATTCCAGCCCCACGGGGCAGGAGGCTGCAGTGATGATGAGCTCCTTGTGCATCCCTCAGCACTGGGCTGGCCCAAGGCTGGAGCAGCATCCGGGCGATTCAGCCTGGGCTGGAAAATGAAGCGGCGGTGGCTGCAGCCCCGGCCAGGGCTCTGCTGAAACCTCCGTCTGCAGCCACGGCTTTGAACTGCCCCTCTGACCCCCACCCCGGGCACTTCTGTGGGCAAAGGTTTGCAGACAGTTTGGGGAGAATCACTGAAGTCTACAGTCCCTCATTTTTTACGGTACAGACTTCGCTTCCAGAATTCCCTGTTTATGCAACTCCTTCTTTCTACCTGTTCTAAAAATGCTGGTGAAGCATCAAGGATTTTGACTTCAGATGGGATCCACTCACCAGCTAAATCACTGCCTGCAGCCACAGGGGTTTATGGCTTTTCAGTCTTTCAAGTATTAACTATGCTCAATTTTCTGCTTAATTTTATCAGATTTTCAAGTGTGTTTAGAAAGACACCCGACTGCTGTTTGAGGGGTGTCTGTGCCACTTCTGTGTCAAAGAACGAGTTCATTTTGCTTCCTTTCCCCCTGAGACTACTCACTGTAATATTGTTTTCTTTTCGCTCTAAGGTTGAGAAAAGGCACATTATGAATATTCATTTCCCTTGTACAGTCTGGGGCAGCAAAAACATAAACTTGTTCATTTTATGGGTCGGTCCTCTGTTTTATTCCAATATATTTTATTGGGAAAGGGGTGACAGTTTTGACACATATTATTAACCAACGAGGAACTGCTTAAATTTCCCCACACTGTAATGATTTCTCAAAAACATTTCTCAAACCTTTCTCAAAAATGGTCTGTGCTGATCAGCCTCGATGGACCACAGACTTAGGGTTTACTATAACCTGATCTTGCTCTTTAGACAGTTTTGCCAACCAATTAACCATTATCCCAGGCAAGAGCACTCTGAGTATTAACTTTTTCAAACTGTCTTTTTAGTATTCTATTTTGTGATGTGCTTAAACACAGTCCCTCAGAGTGAACCTCTTTTCCTTCTCCTCTTTTTACTTCTCCCCTAAATTTAAATTCACTCAGCTCTCCCTACAGGCACAAAAAGCTTGGGGTGCTTATGTTGAAATTTAAGCACATTATGAGTCATCTGGGGATGTAAAAGTTTGTATTATACAGACTTACCTATCAGGACTGGCCTTAACCTTTCTGCCTAACATTACACTTTACCAAAAAATCCAAACGTGTCACAAGACATACACAAACACAACAAATTCATACACATTTATCACCTCCAATATAAGCAGCAGATAATTTTTCTGGGGAAAAAAACACCCCAACAACCAAAATCAAACCTGTTTTTCTCCTGTATCACCTTTAACCTCAGGACATTGACCAAAACCACTTTAAATGGAATTTAAATGGAATTTTCTTGTAGCCCAAACAGCAATACCAGTCTGGGGAGGGCTGTAAATTGTAAATAATCAAGGCAGTGGCTGATAGCTGTAAACATTGCAAATAATCTTAATTTCTGCCTTTAGAAGTAATTCCCTCACATTTATTTACTGCTTTTACTGATCACTTACTTGAAAAGAACTTTATGTCTCCTCATTCCTTGGAAAAAGAACACCCTATGCAGGGCACTTGGAATTTGCAAGGCTGAACTGGGATTGCATGTAAACAAGAAATCTACATGTATTGATGGGTGTGTGGAAAACTCCTTTGGAACGAGCCTGCTCCTCCTTCAAACCCCACAGTGAGACACAGCCCCATGGCTGGGTATGCAATTTATGGTGGCAAGGAGTAAGGAAAAGATAAAATTTCCACTTCAGCCATCTTTCACTGTTATTGCTTTTAATTGTTTTGACAGAGCACACTAGGAAAAAAAAAATCTTATTTTTACCTTCCCTGTTTTGTTATACTTTCCCTAGATAGCAGGTCCTCTGAGCTAAAAAACTCATCACACACATTATATAGCACCAAATCTGATCACAGCAGAGAGCTGTGAAGAGTCTCCAATAAAACCACACACACAACCCCTTTTACACCCAAAGAGTCGTTTAGTTTCTTGATGAGAAAACTCCCATTAAGGAGAAACGAAACCCATTTCTGGCTCAGCCCTAGAAGGCAGCACAGCCCCTCCAAACCAAGAGCAAACAGTTTGCATTAACCTTCCCTCCTTCTCAAATGTGTATATGCTGAAAAACTCACTGCTTTTTTCCTGTTCTTTGGACTGAACCAAAGTAGGTTTATTTGTACCACATCCAGAGAGAAGAGTTTGTGTTTAAAGGCAGAACTGTTTGTCCTTTGCCTGCACAAGAGCTGTGGTGAGCAGGAGCAATACTGAGCCCTGAGCAAATCCACCGTGGCACTGGGCTGTAATTGCACTGATACCCCCAGAAAGAAAACTCCATTTAACCAGTTTATCCACACACTGACACCTGGCATTCACTCGAGTCTCCATGTTTGAACTTTTACTTGAAAATTACAGTGAAGTTTTGTTTCAAAGAAATAAAGTAGTGAACACCATTCCTTTTTAAAATAAAAACATGTAGTATTTTTAATGCTTAATATTTTCCTTTAAAGCTTTAGGAAAAAAAAAGAATTTTGAGTGTACTGTTTCTGCAAGGCAACGTTGCTCCTCCAAACACACAACAAGGCTCCAATTTCACTTTAAGTGCTTGCAAGATAAAGACCCTAAAAGCCAAGAGTGCTAACATAATACACTTATTTTATAAAACTAAAGACAAAGGAATTTTGAACAGATGGAAAAAGGCTTCCTCAAAACACAGACCCAACCTCCCTTTACTTCAAAATAAATGTATTCATATTATTTTTAAAGGTAAGTTGTGACAACCTTGTTGATTAGTGCAATTCATGTGGCAGCATTCGCTTTTCTGTAGCTCGGTACTGCATACTGAAAATAAGGCAATTAAATGAGAAAATTAATTCCATTAATTAAAAGTGTTCAGTCTCAAGCAAGACAGAACGAAATTAAAAATGTTCAGTCTCAAGCAAGACAGAACGATCTGAGTGAGAATTACAGCTGTATAAGTGTACATAAACCAAAATGTTTTCCTTGACATGTACTTTCCTTTAGGAAGGATAAATTTTGCAGCACAAAGCAATGATAATGCTGTTTTAACAGCATCATAAAGCTGGAGAGAGATATATAAAAGGTCTGTTTTATCTTTTAAAGAGAAAACCCCTGATGTACATAGGAAAATTTACAAGTAAAATACCACCCTTCCCACAAATTCCTTACTGGTGAGCCTGAGTGAAAACTCTGGTCAAGTCAGGAAAGAAAATCATTAAACTTAGCTGAATCCATAAAGCACCATAGCTGGAGTTTCAATACAGATCATTTTATAGTAAAATTAAAATAGAAGCCCTTTTTAATTATATAAAGTGTGCACATTATTACTGAGGAGAGAAATACACGCTTTCCTCAAGAACCATCAAATTGGCTGCTGGGAATTAGACTTCAGCTGCAATTATTATATGGTCCTATAAAGGATATTGAAAGTCTGATAAAATTGCACCCTTGTCATGTAACAGAGATGCTTAATGCTAAATAACCACTCTGCAGCATTCCAGTCATAGCTTCCCCCAAACATCATCGCTCCCTTCTCACACCGAAAAGAAAACACAGCAGGATTGGGGAGCTAAAAGTATACCTAAATATTTGAAATACCAAATGAACAGGTCAAAAGATATGTAAAGCCACACGGAGGCAAAACAACACGTGTGATAAATGAATACTGATGGTTGTTTATAAAGGAAAGCTCTCCATGGATACCCACCCAACCCTCCACGGATCCTACCCAGCCCTCCATGGATCCTACCCAGCCTAACAGACTACACAGGATGAGAGGGAAATAAAAAAGAGCAACACAATGAAGCAGAGTGACAAAGACCAGTGCCATGCATTCCTGATGGCTGCTTTCCTTCTCCTTGCAGTGTGTGCTGTAAACTGTGAGTATTTGTTACGCCTGCCAGCTACAGGAGGCTGCCTGGACTCCTCCTGGAGAACCTGGAGTTTGCTTTTAGCCACACCAGTGTGCCTCTCAGGCCTCCAGGTAAGAGCATGGGACTAAAACCAGGAGGTGTTTCTCACCCCACAGCCTCTATCACGCTCCCAGCTCGGCCAGGCTGAAATTTCCATGTGTATTAAGAATATCAGAGAAATATTTCTGTGGCAGGTGACATAAGGCACACACAGGGGACAGCGGGGCGAGAGAGGCTGTGGGGTGTGGGAGCAGGGCTGTAAATTTTGCTCCTGCAAACGAAGGAAAAGAGAAAGTTCTTTCTCCTACAAAGAAGTCCTGACAAAGTCCCTCACCATTTCGACCCCACAGCACGGGGGAGATATAAATCCTACCTTCTCCACAAGGCTTCGGTCTGCTCTGCTGCTCAAATCCCAGCACCTGTGATTGTGCCAGGCTTGAGAGAGAAGCCTCTGCACAAGAGCACACGAAGGATCCCACACAGCTCTTGTTTGACACGACTCCTCAGTCATGAAAGAAACCAGACTGTTCCAAATCAAACCTACTGAGCTCCCAGCTCGTGGCAGGAAACTGCACCGAGCGCTGGGCTGGAGACAGAGGGGCTGCAGTGCCTGTCCCCAGCACTCCCTGCTGCACTCACAGGCTGCAGGCTCTGGGCAATGTTTTCATGGAGGGCTTTCTTCCCAAGCCAGAGCTGTGGGTGCCCATGCCATGCCCACACTGCTCATGCCAGGCAAACTTGGGGGACCCTCTCCGAGTTATCCCCCTCCTCCCATGCCAGGAGCAGGTGGGCACAGGGAGCTGTTCGTGCTCAGTGGAACCTTACTGAGAGTCTGAGCAGGAAATAAGTGCAGGAAAACTCACAGACCACAGCTGGTCAATCTAAACCCAACATTTCTGAGGCGGTTGTGGCCCAGGATGAGCAGTGAGTTCCTGCATCCTTACAGAGGGACTGGCCATTGGGCCACTGCTCAACTATGAATGTGGAGACATAAAAAATTACATATGTTAGCTCAGACTGAGTGTCTGAAAACACTGACCTTTCAACCAGTTAATCATCAAACTAAAACATTAAAAAAATATTTTTTATTTGCAGTGTGCATGAAATGTGTTCCTTAAAAGGTAAAATCAGTAAAGACCAGGGTGGCACTTTGCTATGAGATATTAAAAACCTCTAAAAGTATTAATTACACCTCAAAACCTCTCTCGAGAGAAGCATTTTGAATATTATATATAATGTTAATGTTTTATAAAAGTATAAAATGACACACACACAGTCATGTGCCAACAGCTCAGTCAGGCCAAGATGTGGCACTGGAGACTTGGGCTCCTCAGTCCCTCTCAGCTGTGTTGCAAAAAGAAAATCTGTTCAGCCAGTATTTATTTACCACTAGGGAAAACACAAAAATCAACTCCCAACATGTAAAAAGAAATGAACTGAAACCAAATGCCAAGCAAAGAAAGTTCAAATGCCAAACAAAGGAAAGTTGAAAGCACATACAATAAAGGCCTCTGAATAAAATTTATGATGACACTTACACTGCACAGAACTGAAATTTGGTAGTGATTTACTTTTCAGTAAGCCTTTTTCTTTTGGTTATATGGAAGGCAAGAAAAATTTTCTCTACCCTTTAAAAGTACAGATATTGTTGTTTCTTGATGAAGCTTCAAGATGCATCTTTTTTGTTAAAATTCACTGAACCCTTTACTAAATTACTGGGGATCACACAATATCATAATAATATAAATTGATTCATACAAACATTAACATGTAAATGCCATGAGATAGTCATGAAATGTGCTACAGTTACAGTTCTCTCCATTAGAAACAATATGGGAGTGTATCAGTTCCAGAATAAAACCATTGCTCATATTTACCTTATTAAAGGCAGAAAAAATGCCCAGTAGCATTCGCACAAACACGAGCCATTAGTTTTCCAGAATAAGGGAATAATTTGCTTACCTGGAACATCAATTAATCTCTTATAAACATTCAAGAAGGCTGCCTCTGCTTCTTTGCTTCGTTTACCCAATGCGTCAATCTAAACAGGGAGATGAGAGAAGAGGCTTTAAGACTTGTTCCAATACAACTCTTACACTTAGAGCTATAAATATAAATTAATAGATTTCACGTAAAACTGGTTAATACATAAAAAGGGAACCCGAGTCTCCTGTGTACAGCTCCTATAGAAGCAGCCTTAAAGGATTGTTCCTGCTGCATTTGTACTGAACATAATTTAAAGTCCATTATTCAGCACAATAACAAGCATCAATACTTTTATGAACGCTCCTGCCTGTTGTGATTCTTTACTTTAAATCTTTATAAAAAGCCTGGTGTTTGCCAGGCAGATTCTCTCCTCAACAACTGTTTTCCTTTACCACTTATGGAGATCTAACACAGCAAACAGAACCGTGGCCACTTCTGATGTCCCACTCTGCCTTTATTGTGGGAAATAGATTTCTCTGTTATTTCCACCAAGCCTGTGAGGGGATGAAAAGATTAACTTATTGGGCACCCTGTGATACCTAACACTAAATAACTGGGAATCTTCTACATGCAAAGCAGTTTTCTAATACAGCTCAGGCACAGTCTGAGTCTGCACTCCTGAGCTCCTCTGACCAGCTTCTCCTTGTGTTCTGTAGCACACACAATACTCACCTAAGAATTTATTTTAATCATTTTATTATTTTCCCCTAGATCTGCATTTTCATCTAAAACTCCACTTTGCAAGGAAAGGCAGCTTAACGTCTCTGAGAATAAAATACTTATTCCACAGCAACTTTTTTTGGTAAACATGTATTTTCTTATTGTACAAGAAACCAGAGGATTTTCTATTACTAAATATTGACAGTAAACAACCAAATTGTCTCAGGATCAGAGCCACTGAATTAATACTCCAAAGCAGAGGGACAGAAAGGGAAACAGGAAAGCCTGACACAGCTCTGTGGCAGCTTACCCAAACCAGGAAACCAAAGGCATGGAGATTATCGTTCCCATATTTTAATAAAAGGCAAGGAAGGATCTGAAGAACTGCGGATACAAAGGCCTGATATCAATTCTTCTGTGTATTTAAAGGCAGTGAATATTATGGAACCATTTAAAGGTGCGGACGTCACCACGGCCTAAAAAAGGAAGGTCCTGTCTGAAAAATGTCCTTGAATTCTTTCTCTACATTATTGATTCGGTAGATAAGGCAGAAACAATGGCTAGAGTTTACTGTATCTGTATTTCAGGAAAGTATCTGATATTTTATTCTGCAGGAGGGGGATTTGCAGCATTAGAAAGAGTGCGAGCAACCCAGGCTTTGCCGGGGCTCGGCGCGGGAAGCGCGGGGTGCCAGGGAGAGGAAGCGGCGCAGGGAGGAGCAGAGATAAGCAGGAGGGTGCTGCAGGGTCAGCCCTGGTGCCACTTGTGTTTACTTTGTACTCAAACAGCCCTGTGGACAGAGGGGAAGGATTTGGGGAGGGAGGAGAGGGCAATCCTACAACGTGGATGATTAAATGAACGGAGGGAGTCAGGTCCGAGCGCAGCGCGGGACAGCGCGTGGCTGGTGCAGAGCTGCTAAGTGACTTGTGGAGATCATGTCAAGCAGGATTAAGGCCACAAAACCAAAGGACAAGGACAATTGTAGAAATCAGACAGAAGCACAATGCACAACGTATAAGCCAAGAAAAGACTTGGAGGGGAGGGGTCAAGGAGGGAAATAAGGACACAGGCAGCGTCCGCACAGCACTTGGCAGCAGCAGCGAGGAAATCTTGGGAGATACGGGGAGAGGCTGGAAAGAGAAAACTTCTGGCAACACAATACAAGGCTGTATTTAAAGAAATAAACCAAGTTCCTACTTTACTCCACTTACATTCCCCAAAATCTGGATTAATTTATGGAGATGGGTGGAGGTGCAAGGTAACTGAAACCTGACCTATTTGCAACTTATCAATTAGGAAAAAAAAAAGGATTGGAGAAGTGATAAATGAGCATCAGATGTTGAAATGCTGGAGGATGTGGAGAGAAGATATAAAGAAGTGCAGGCCATGCTTCTCTTTCAGAGTGGACCAAGAAAGGCTACAGAAAGGCACTGGAATCTCCCAGGGCATCCGATGTGCTGCAAAGCATTGACGGTTGCAAATAACCCGTTTATTAATTTGAATTCGAGCAGTCACAGATGGACTGATGCTCGTTAGGGAACGAGAAGCAATTCAGATAGAACATTTTCACACGAGGAGTACTTGAAATGAGCCTGTGGAACAAAGTGCCAAAGGCAGGGAGGCCCCGGGATGTGTAAATCCGCGCTGGGGAGCGCGGGGACGGGCGCGAAGGAGGGGGCAGTGCCAGGGACACCCGTGCAGCTGAGCGGTTCCCTGGGTGCACAGAGACTCTCTGCAGGCCAAACCACACCATATGTTACACTTCTGGACCTCGACGTTCCCACATACAATTTTCTCTCGCTGCTGCTCAGCAGAGAGCAGCCAAATTTAAATTACTATTATTAAATACAATTAGCATTACAGCACTGATTCTGTACTGTATTTTGAAAAATTCATTTGCCCCTTTTATGAAAACCAAAGCATGTAAAATGCTTCCATTTCTGAGAAATAACAGGATGGATTTGTTTTCCTATTACAGTTTTTCCACATTTTAATAAAGAGCATTTGTACTTATATTCTCCCTAAGTATTATAAAAGGTATGGTTTATTCTCTCCTTACCAGTTATAGAGTGATGGAAATATAAACCAGATTTGAAACAAAATCTTCCAAGGAGATCAGAGACTTTCCAAAGGAAGCAGTTTGTAAATCACAGGTATTTTACACCTTTTTTTCCCCCCAAATTCAGAACCAGAATTCCAAACAATTCCACCAGGCAGAAATATGGTTTTATGTTTTAGTTGTTAAAAAAAACATAAATCAATCTGTCTGGTTTAAAGTTCTACTAAAAATCAGCACTGCAACTATTTTACATCTTAAAATAAAATTTAGAAAAAGAGCCATGACAACTTTAACTGGAACAGAAAAAATAATCAAGCATGCCAACACCCAGGTGTGTAAGGAAATAAGGAAATATGGGAGCAAAAAGACGTCAAAAAGAGCAAAATATAAATGAAGTCCAGAAAGAGAGGGAACAGAGCACTGCAATGACATGGAAACATTTGGAAGTTCACTGAAAATTTTTCAAATCAAAGTAAAATTGGTTCAGGAGCCAACAAGGCTGAGCTGCAATCAGCTCACATTTAACAGTTGAACTACATTATAAAACTCTTGCTGAACATTTTTATTTGACTCTAAAAACTTCAGGGACCCTGAAAGAAGTCAACTTATAATTACACTCGCGTTGTCTTGACACGAGCTTAGCTCCAAATCTTAATTTATCTAAACCAGGCCCCATTATGTCTTCTCTGAGCAGAAAGAAACAACAGTGACCTCTGTATTCCCCACCACCCCCATAAACATATGTTCACTTTTAAGTTTTGGCATACTATTTGTCTTGATAATACCCCTGGCGCTACAGTGAGATAACAGAACTGAGACACCAGGAATGCTCCCTCCTCAGCACAGCCTTCAGCTCAGTGCTCAGCCCAAAAACACCACCAGAGCTACACTGAGGAGCTGTGGCAGACACCGGGCTCAGAGCAGGCCTCTCCCTTTATCCACCTTGTTTTTCCAGGTCAGTGGCTCATGAGTTGTTGCTCAGGGTACCAAGGAGGATGAGTGTCCCTCCTTCCCCTCCAGAACCATCTCCCTCCAACCTGTCCCTGAAGATCTCTGTGCTCTGCTTCCACTCTCTGCTTGTTGCCTGACACTGCTGCCTTGCTCCCCCAAAAACATGGGCAGCCTAGTTCAGGGACCCTTGGTCCCAATCTAATACCCACAGCACCTGGCTAAAATCAAAATATCATCAATGAAATCCACGGATTTATCTCCACATTTGTGTAAGCACCATAAATCTTGCACCTATGTCAGGGAAGTTGCTGAATACAGTTTTACCCAAATGTTGCCTCTTTCAGCTATGCCCAGCCAAGTTCAGAAATATTAAAGTGGCTGTAGCTTTAGTATGGAATCTGTCACTTTTTATGCACTAGGAATTTTCAGCATTAATTCAATTGTGCTGCCCACTGCCCCACAAATCCCCTGAGCACAGGCCTGCAGGGCTGGGATGCTCTGGGCTCTATGAATGTGGTACAACCCCATGGACTGCAGTCAGCCCAAAAGCTGCACAGTTGTGTTCCTGAAGTTAAGGATGAAACAGGATGACAAAGCTCTTTGCAAGGAAGCTGCCCTGCCAGATGCCAGCACATGCTGTGTTGACACCTGTATTCTCTGAACTCACAGGTATCAGCACATGAACACCTCTCAGAACACGAGACCAGCACGTGTTGCTCACCTTGGATCCACTTGGATCATTCAGCAGAGCTGGGTGATTGGGATGCTGGGCTGGGCATCCCAAAGGCAGCTCCTTTGTCAGGGGTTCCCAACTGTCTGTCTGGCATTACCAAAGCATTGGTGATTTATTCACAGTACCACAAACACCAGTGTTCACACAGCTATGCTAAATATGAATGAACCTTGTAGTCCCAACTCTTCCACCTCTCCTCATTGCTTTCCAGCTGTAATTCTCGCTCTCATTAACCACCTTAGCACGTCTTTTACTGTCCTGCACACAATCCAGAACTAACTTATCAAGTAAAACAAAGTCATTTAAGAGAGAATAATTTTTCTGTTCTGATTTTTAATAAATGAATGCCTTAAGGAGACACCCACCCTCTTCCCTTACACATCTCCTGTCGTATTGTTCTGCATCACAAAGTTTTTCCATTTGTCTTCAATCATTTCAAGTTACCAGAACACCATTAAGAACTGGGAGAACCACATGAAACAAAGTGAAGAGCAGGATAACAACTCATTAAGGCACCATTCTTTTAAGCTGTGCTGTATTGTTCAATAACTGCCTTGGGATCTAATGGTGGCTATAGCAGGATTATAAATGCTGTGCAATGGCATCAGTCTTGCTTTGAAGCCTGTACAGTAGAGCTTGGTTGCTCTTTCATGTAAAATAGTCTATCAGCTGCTAAGGTGGTGCAGCACAACCCTCTGTGTGTGTGCATTAGGAAGCACTCAGTTGGCTTGATTTCCCTTTCTTAATATCAAGATATATCTATATTAATAAATAAAAAATGCAACATTATGATTTTACGAATTAATAAAAATACATAGTTCACCATCCCAGTTAACTTATTTTGCCACTGACAAAAGGAAAAGAAAGTCTTATTTTTAGCTTTGCTGCAATTAAAACAGTTTTGAAGCAAAATTAAAAAGAAATAATTTCTGTGCAGCTGCTTAAAGCATATGGTGTGGATTTTAGCCGGGCTATAAATTCTTTAACACAATTAAGGACTTCACAGTGGATCCAATACCAATCTGTTTAACAAAGCTGCTTGGGTCAGGATATAGGTACAGTACCAGGAGAGAGCCTGGGAAGGGCATGCCTGCCTCACCAACTTGTTGGTTTAACCTCAAGTTAAGCACAGAGCTTTAAGAAGGACTCAAACCCCTCAACTTTTCAATTCTTCTCCCTGCACTGTGAAACAGCTGCAACCTTGAACCCTTAAAACCTCCTCTTCCTTTCATGCCCAGATAAATCCCGATTTTCCCAGACAAACAACGCTGCCATCCCCTGAGGAATGTTCTCACAGGACAGCTTCTTGCTGCTTTTCCAATCTTTGATCTTCCTTCCCAGTAGAACAGCCCAGCCCAACGTGTGCCTGCAGATATTGAGAGCAGAGCCTCAGCTCTGTTCCAGTGCCCTGTGCCACCCTGCCTGTGGCTCAGCGGCTGTGCTGGCCCTGCTGCACCTCTCCTGGAGCCCTGGACAGCCCTCCCTCCTCACCTCTCTCTGCTCTTTGCAGCAGAGCTGCTCAGCTCCTGCCCTCACCCAGCTCCCAAGCCACCCATGGGGCAGGCACAGAGCAGCCCTGCTCCCTCCTCCTGCCTCTGCCATACCGTGATTCAGCTCAGTGGCTCGATGAGAAGCTGAGGAAGGAGAGGAAGAATTTATTTGCCATTGTGCTGGCAAACTGAGCTGACTCTTCCTGTGGGTTTGCTGGGCTCAGCACGAGGGAGGAGGTGGGGAGCAAAGCGTTGGGGCAAGGACACCCCATGGCATTGGTCCCTCACCTGCAGGGACTGGGTACAGCACAAAATCAGAGAGACCGAGAACGGATGGCAAAAGGAGGGTTAGAGTGCCAAATGTTACCAAAATTCCCTTCCCTCAGTGTTCCATCAATCAATCGTTATAGTATGAAAGTGGATTAACTGTGTTAATGTCTGTATTAGTTCATTCATTCACTCTAATGTAATGATGTGTTAGAATTTTACTGGAGGCTTTGGTGGTTTTTCATGCTGCAGTAAAACAAACTAAAGGACAGCCTGGTCCTGGAAACAAGGACTTTTCTCATGGAAGCTTAGAGCTGTCCATGAAGGATCAAGGATACTCCTGAACACCAAGTTAATGCAAACATCCCAGCCCCTCTGACACATTATTTCAACCCTCACAGTGTTTTGTGATGCCACAGATCAGTTTCCCCAGCAAGACCAACTGCAGGGACACCTGGATCCGTAGACAAGCAGCAGGAATGCTGTGGAAATAGGGTTCATTTGCCAAGTTTTACTCCAATTAGTAAGTGTGGGTGCTAGTGATTAGTTAAATTGTGTTGTACCTGATCTTTAAGGGGTGTAAAAACCTTGTGTGAACCTGTGTGAAACCAGATATGAGGTGCCCCAACTTGGCTGCATATTGAATAATTATTTCCCCTTGTAATTCTACACTTTGCATCCCGGCCTCTCTGCTCAGTCAGCACAGGCCAGTTGTAAATTTTCTTAATGCTCACAAGGTAAAACAAAGAGATGACCTCCAAAAAAGGGGACACATCCTTCCCCCAAAACTGAAGAACCATCTTTCTAGTGAACAGCTCAGCAAATCATTTGTCCTGTCACTAAATGGGGAGATGTCAGAACTTGCCAGTTCTGATCTTTGGGGTTCTGCAAGAGCACAAGGATGGAGAGCATGTCCTGCCAGGGCCAGCCCAGCCATGCTTGGTGTGGCAAATGGGGCAGGAAAGGAGGGGAGGAAGCCAGGGCAGAGCAGTCTGGGCTATTCCCAGCACCTCCAGCTTCCAGCAGCAGGAGCTACGTGTAAGGTGAGTGGGTGCTCTCACCTGCCCATCCACCTCTCCTGCCTCTGAGCAGTGATCTGGAACCCACAATCACTCCTCACCCTTATGCATGATCCAAACTCTTGTTTGGGTATTTAAAAAAAATTAGGTCAGAGGCATCTGTGCAAGAAGGAGCTCATTAACCACCTTTGTGCAAATCCACCTGCACATTAATACCAAAAGGCAATGTTTTGGTGTTTTTTTATACTGAGCTTACCCTCTTGCTTCTCTTTTCTGACAAAGCAAGACCAGACACCAGCTTGTATAGAGCCTCATAGTAAGTCTGTCATAAACAGAGGTAATTCTGTAATAAATAGAGGTAATTTTGTAATAAATAGAGGTAATTCTGTAATAAATACAGAGATAATTCTGTATTTGGAGAAACAGGGACTGGATTATAATGACACTCAGCAGAATACCTCGCCCAGCCCAGCCCTCCCATCCCCATTCCTTCCAGCACACTTCAAGCTCTCTTTTTTTTCCCCTAGAGGATGAGAAGGCCCTGCTGACCCTGTGAGCTGAAGCAGTGCTGCCTGTGGGATCCTGCAGAAATCCTTTCCCCCTCTGTTCCCGCTCCACCCGAGCGCGTGGCAGCGGCACAGCGAGCCTCCATACAGACAGCCCACCAGCTGCCAACAGGAACTTCAGCACTTTGTCAATTATGTAAAAATAAAAGGATTTGGGCTGATCCTCCCCAAAGTTGCCCTGGGAGTAGCTGCTGTCTTGGTACAACTTGCCTGTGAGTTGGAGAGGAACCTGCCAGAGCTCTGGGAAGGAGCGTGGTGCCTGTCGCTGGCTTCTGGTGGGATGTGTTAGGTTTGGGACTTTGCCTGTTATCCCCAGAGCTCAGAGTTATCCCAGGCAGGAAAAAGGGATGTAATAGGAGGGGCTCTGACTGTATTTGAGAGTATTTGAGAGTCTCTACAGCTCTGTCCATCCCCTGCAGTTCAGTGTCTCCTCTCGGGGATGCTTTCGGCCCTGCAGCAGCCACCCCACGTGCTCAGCAGGGAGAGTGCATCTGAGATGCTGGAGTATATTTAAATCACCTTCCTCAGGAAAGATGTTGTTTAAACTGCAATCAAGCCAGCCAAAAATAAATAAATAATCATTTACTCACTTCTGTAAACAAAGAAATGAACACGCTGCAGAGCTGAGGTTACCCCAGGAGAGGGTCACGACCTCTCCCTGCTTTGGGGAGCAGAACTGACAGGTGGAGTGGACTTCAAAAGAGAATTAGCTGCCAAAAATATTCACTTTGCTCAGTTTTGGTAGATGGAAGGTTTTGATGGGACTTCCACTGAAAAGCAGGGAAGCTCTGGGCCCAGACAGAGCGCTGGATGTTGATGTATGCTGTTGACTTCCCCAACACAGAGCAATTTGTAATAGCTTTGCCACGCTGTTGTTTTCAAAGCTCCTGCTACATCACAAGCATTTATTTCTGACCACAAAATTACATTTATTCAACAGAAAGCAGCTCAGGGTCTTTAAGAGGTTAACTTCTGGAGTGCTTGGCTGCTCTCCAGCCTCCCTACGAGCATCAGTGCTAACGCAAGGCACACAACAGCACCCAGGCTGGCCGTGATTAATAGAGTGCTGAACACGCTGCTTTCCACATACACACACTTTTCATTCCCTTGCTTCCATAGATCATGGACTTATCCTCAAAATATCTGACTGAAATTGAATTTGGCTTCTCTCTCAACCGTTCATTTCCTATGTTATGCAAGGTTATATCCTTTTCTGCATGAGCAGAACCAAACCAGCTGCAGCTTTTGAGAAGAAAATGTGTTTTCAATTATGAAGTTGGCCTGAATATTGAACCACAGTTCTACTGCTACTCTAATTGAGCCATCATGGAGTGAACGTACAGGAAAGAAATTGTATTAATTAGGTTTGGAAATTTAACATAAGGAAATTAAAGGGGATAAAATAAAAAAAAAATATATGAGGATCAGCTTAGGAATAGTCCTTCAAAATGCAGAAGGAACGTAGGTCTGAAGTGGTTTAGGCACACACATTATTACAGTGCTCCTTCAAAGACATGATTAGTAGTTCCAGCACATCAAACTGATTTTCAGCTTCTGTTGTCTGCATATGGAAAATTATTAAATTACTCGACTGACCAAATTAATAAAGAGCAATTCAGCTAAGTGGGGAGCCAGAGTGGTCTCATCAGAATGGCAATACCCTTAAAAGTACTTGCTCTGTGAGAAGAATATGAGAGATGGCTTTCACAGAAACCAGGTCCAGCACGTTGTGCCTTAGAGGGTTCTCCAAATGAGGGATTACTGCATTACTGTTGGACAGTGCTCTTATGCCACATGAAAAGAATGCTAATGACCTCAGGAAATCCTTTCCCAGCCTTAAAATATCTGTCTGATGACTTCACAAATACAGATTCTAACATTAGATTTCCATACCACATCTTCAGTTCTGAAAATTCACATAGCCCAAGAACATCACTTCTTTTTGCCTTTTTTTTTCCTTCAGATTTCATGTTCAAATGTCTATCCACTGATGTACCCATGGTATAAAGCACCTAACCAAAACACAGCTTATTCACATGGCTGCTTGCAGGAATGCCTTGCAAATTATATATAATCATTTCATGATTGAATGATAAGGCTCTTTAACCTTTCCTGATTCTGTCCTGTATTTAGCCCAGCACAGGGTGAGCAAACCATTAATAAGTTGCATCCTCAAGTTAATGGCAAGGAAAAGGAAGACAGAGATTTAAGATCAAAATGACAGGAATTTTACACTTCTGAAATTAATGACTTTTAGCTGTCTTGCTCACAATAGCCTATTTACACCACCCAGACCTTAAATCTTCCAGGAAAGGCAGAAAAGTTACCCACAGATTTCAAAAGAACAATACCATCAGCTTTGAATCAGACACAACATTCTGTTAAATTAGAAAAGTGCCTTCAAATTGCCATTAAAATCCTAAATAAGGAAAAAGTACTATAATAAAACTATTCTCCAGTGATTAATTAATAGGGGCTCATGCTGAACTAGGAATGTATTTGAAAATTTGTAGTATGCTAAATTCCATTTCATAGTGCTTTTACTTTAACTCTTATAATAAAAAAAACAGTTACATAACACACCGAGATCTATACAAAAAAAAGTTATCTCCAACTACTAATGGAAACTGAATATTTGATAACTGGAACGGTTTTTATCTGCATGAATGAGGTAAATAACTAAGGAATACAGAATGTTCTGCTTTGTCCAGTATTTATAACTTCTTTTTATATAAAAGGAAAATACTGGGGGGAACTATCAATATTCCATGCTCAAACTGAAGAGGAAGATGGGCAGAAGAGACCTGTGGGTTTGTTTAAAAAAGTCAACCTGCCCCAGGTTTACCAGCAGCTCCCATAAATCGTGCTTGGGAGGGGACAGAAATACCTGAGCTTAACTTCCCCTCTCTCCCAGTCATGCCAGGCTCACCCAGGCACAGTTCAAGGACAGTTCACCCTGAGCTGACACATCTGGGCTGCTCCTGCCCCTGGCTTTGCTCTCCAGGCCTCTCCCTGGCACTGAGCTGCTGCTCTGAACCCACCTGGAGGGAAACTAAGCCAGCAAAACAAGGGAAAAAACCCCAACTTTGTGCTCACTGTGGGATCACACTGAAAAATGCTGGGGAAAGGTAGGGGGTGGGGAGGCAGTCCTTAGGCAGGCAGGAACACAGCAATATCCATGTAAAGCTGCTTAAATACCTTTGCTTATTAGGGAGCTGCTCCTTCCTCTGATCTCCTGGCTCTCCCTAGAGCCCAGAGCCCTGTGCACAGTCAGCCCACATGGGACTGGCAAAAGCCCACTTCCCTTCTGATGTGGAACAGCAATTTATTATTCCATGCAAAAAGCATGTACCTCATTGTGTCTAGTGTTAGTTTGAGAAAAGGATGGGGCAGCAGTGGAGACAGACAGGAGTAAGAGGCAAAAATGTGGCAGAGACCCCAGCATGGAAAATGGAGAAGCTGCATCAGGCAAGAACCTCTGTCCTCACTTCTGTAGGAGCAGCTGGTGGTGCTCCAGATGTGGTGCCCCAAAGTTCCATAATCCCAGCTCCAATGCCTGTGGAGGCTGTTCCTACAGCATTCCCCATCTCCTGCTCCAGGGCACTCACACTCCAGCAGAAGGGACCCTAGAAAACCTATACTCTCACCACTTCTCCGCTTACCGCTCTTTTATTTACTCACTGCTGTTGGTGTTTTTAAAAAAACCCAGAAGAGAATCACAGAAGGGTTTGGGGTTGGAAGGGACCTTAAAGCCCATCTCATTCCAACTCCCTTGCCCACATGCACCTTCCACTAGAGCAGGTTACTCAGAGCCCCATCAACCTGGCCTTAAACATTTGCAGGGACAAATCTGGGGCAAAATCTAAATCTGGGGCTGAAAACTGACGTCTGTGTAGTAAAGGCAGGGAACCTCCTGCCCCATTCCTCCTCCCTGCTCACATCCCACAGGTACTGTGTGACCAAAAGGTTCCTCTGCCAGCTCCTCCCAGGACATCAAATATCACCTGACAGGTAATAAATGATTGCAAGGCAATCCCAGGGGGCTGGTGGGGTGTCCTGTTCCCAGCAGTGTTGCTCCCTGAGCCTCTCAGGGGACAGGAATCGAGGCATCTCTGGTGGATTTGAAATGGAGAGAAGCCTATTTGCTTAAAACTTGTTTTTGAGATACCCAGAGCAGTCATCTCCTGATCTTTTAGAAAGCCAGCCTTAACAACAACCAGAAACCAGATCTATATCCTGAACAATCAAATATAACTCAACAGAACAGGCTCATATCCTCGGTATTTTGATTTGTCTCCAAAACAAGATACAGTAATTACATCTATAATCAAATACCATAATTCACAGTTTAATGTTGTGCATTTATGTAGTCAATCATGATTAGTTCAGGTTTTTTAGGTTTCTGAAACCCTGTCTAGATTAGGGAGACTGGAATCACCAGCTCAGAGATTCAGCAGCACAATCTTTTAATGTATTTGTGCTTCATTTACGCAACAGGGGATTTCTACAACAAATCTTACACTTGTAAGGCTGCATTTATACCAAAATAAACTTCATTTTTATATCAGTGAAACAAAACTACAGAAGATGAGTGTGCATGAGCCACACTGAGGTAACAGGGAGCTGCCTCCACCAGGCAAGATCTCATGGGAGAATTTCCTTCACTGAAGCCAAATTTGGATTCATGCTTCCTACTTGATCCTCAGACATTCCCTTCATTAAAGAACAGTGCTGAAAGCACATATGCACTTTTCAGTCAGTGCATTGCAAGCTTGAAACTAAAGTGAAAAGGTTCTAAGAGCACTGCAATGCACTCAGAGCAATTTTAAAGTGTAAATTTCCACTGGCAAACGGACTCACACAAGTCATTCTTTGTTCTCACAAATGTCTATTAGATATATCAAGGACAAAGTTGTCCTGTTTATTTATTTATTTCTAGCAATACTTGGGAAATCAGGTTGTAAAACAAAAACTATCACGCTGCTTTTAAATGAGGAATTATTGCCTAGCTGGGACACAGATTTAGCAGGATGTACAAGTAATCAGAAATGCCAGGCTCACCAAGGGGAGCTGTGCACTTCATTCCCTATGCAGGCTCCTGAAATCATGCTCCTGAATTTCCCTGTGCTGATGGGAACTGCCACAATATAAAGTCAGCGAACAACTCATGGGCTGAGGAAGTGCTGGAACACAATTCTAGAGGGGCAGAGCTCTGTAACATGTAACAGAATGTGAGCTCAGACCTGCATCCAGCACCCCACGCAGGCAGGGAGCTTTATCAGGAGCAATGTGATTTCCAAGCTCGCTCCCTGACGTGTTCCAAGTGGCACTACCACAGCTCCCATCTGGCCACAGCCAAAATGGAACATTCTCTAATTGGCCCAGCTGCCTTTGCCTATAGGAACACTTCAAAATAACAACAGTTGGCTTTTAAACTCTGCTCGTGTGTTCTGGGTGAGTGGTGTGAAGAGAAATCCAAGTCGGAGCCAGCACCGGAGCTGTTAACGCTCTCTGCTGCCTTTCCAACAAACACCTGCCAACTGAAGGTTTTCCATCAGCCCTCTGGAATACAATATTTTACAGCTGAGAAGCTTTGCAGGGAGAAGGATTTGCAGTATCCTCATGTTTTATAAGTGCATTACATTGCATTCTTTAAGAGCTCAACCCGTGGGGTCAGTGAGGCCCAGCGAGCTGGATGTGCCACCGGGGTACCTGTCACGGTGAGAGGATGCTCAGGGATGCTGAGGGCAAAGTGCTGTGGCCAGTTTAGATTGTCCAGCACAAAGCCAGTGTATCTCAGAATGGCCTGGGTTGGAAGGGACCTTAAGGATCATCTCCTTCCAGCCCCTGCCACGGACAGGACACCTTCCACCAGCCCAGGCTGCTCCAAGCCCCATCCAACCTGGCCTTGGACACTTCCAGGGATGGGGCAGCCACAGATTCCCTGGGCACCCTGTGCCAGGGCCTCACCACTCTCACAGCAAAGAATTTCTTCCTGATATCTAACCTAAACCTGCTCTCTATCAGATTGAAGCCTTTCCCCCTTGTCCTGTCACTATTGCTCTTGCAAAAGGCCCCTCTCCATCTTCAGGCTCCCTTCGGGTGCTGACATTCCCTGCACACTGAAAATGCAAAGGGCTGAGCCCCTGCACTGAGGGCACACACTCCCTGCCAGCACAGCAGGCTCATGTGGAGCAGCACCAAAAGCACCACGAGAAGCAAAAGAATCTCTTACCTCTCCCTGGAAACTCTTCAGTAACGGAGCTACCTGTTTGCGCAGGTCCTGGAAGACAGAAGCAGGATATTTCATCAGAAAGACTGGAAAGGACAAGTCATCATCATGCTTTTCCTGATGTTATTTTCAGTTCCCAAGTGTTACTTAAATCCTGATCGCATTTTATGGGAGCTTTGATTAAAATAGAATTATACCTGCAGTTCACTTTGAGCAGGTCTGAATTTCCAGTTTGACATACACCTGTATCTGCTGCAAATGGTATTAATTATCAGAACTGTGGTGCTGGTGGGTAAGCCCTGAATGCTTTCAGTCTCCTAATTCAGCTGAAACATTAATGAGATTAGCAGTAAATGCCTCTATCTACCTCCACAGCAGCTGCACCTCTGAACTTATGCTGAGGAAATTCCCACAAATGGAAGCCAGGCTTAAAGGAAAATTACTCTGGACCATCATTTCAACTAAGAGTGTTGCCATTCTGTAAAATCTCTGTTTTATTTATTATTTTCCCAGGAGTGCTCTGACTTTAGTCATCAGAGAACTGGAGCACATTGAAGATGACAAGTATTATTTGTTGGTTTCTGTATAACTCAAAATTTCCTCTTCCAAATTACAACACACTTAGTGCTACAAAATTCATTAAAATACTGCCCATAGAATCCTTCTAAATGTATAGAGCATATTTTTGCTTAGCAACCAAGATAATTTAGGACAAAAAAAGGTATATTTATAGTACATAAAATTCTCTGTGGCTCAACTTCTAAGCTGGTTTGGGTCTAATTCACTTACAAATTCCATAATTGTTATTATGTGCATGCCTGAAGAATAAAACCCTGTAACTTTGCAGAGGACACTATTACTCATGCACAGACAAGATGCTGGATTCCTGGTTTTGCCAATGACAAGGCACAAGCAGCCAATTCTTAGTGGACCTAGAAATAAATGTGGAAGAGGTTTAAACCAATTACATGATGCTGGATCACTTGGGAAGGCAGCACTGATGCTGCTTCAGGAAAAAGGTTGATTTCCCATCCTTGGAGATTTCCAAGGCTCAGCTGACCAGATCTAGTTCTAAATGGGTGCTAAAGACATTTTTAGGGCCAGATGAGGTTTAGCCAGACTCTGGACAACTCCTCCAACCCTGAGTCCTACGATGCTCTGGGAATACTGCTCACAGCTGGGACAGGCACTGACTGCTTCAGTGACCACAAAATCTTCCTCCCTCCACACAGGCCACAGTCCCTGAGCTACCTGGACCTCATGCAAGGGGTCATAAAGACATATTTGAAGTATTTTCTCTATATAGAAAAGGGTCTGTTGAGGCCTTGAGCTTTTTGGAAAGAAGGTGACCTTAAAAAGTTGGGAAATTCTCTTTTCCAACACATTTACTTTTACATCTACAATCATGCAACATATTGGATGTTAAACCACTCTCCAAAACACTCTCAACCCTGGATTTAATCTGATTTTCCTGAAGGAAAAGTAGGCTTTTGAGAGAAGTGATTTTTGTCATTTAAGTGACAAGTCATGCAGAGAGTTGGAGCATCAGGAGTTCTCCCACTCCCTGAGAAATGGCTTAGGGGGACAAAGGCAAACGAAGCTATCAAAGACAAATGATCAGCCAAATTTCACTTCTGACATGGTTATTGCACTAAAATACAGCTTAATCCCTATCAAGTCAAGGATAATGTTTCAGCTTTCTGAGCTCCCTCTTCGGACCAAACCAAACTGTGCTTCTGTTCTTAGGCCAAGTCAAGTCACCTAAATATTTCCTGATATATCCTGCTGCCTGTTTTGGGGAAGGAAAAGGTTAGATACTGTCCTTGTGTATCACAAACATCTACAAATTATGCCTCTACCAAAGCAAACTGGCAGGTTGAGCAGCTTTTCCCCACTCCCTGCCTGCTCCGGGAGACCTGAGGGCTGTGCACGTTTTAAAACACGTTTTCTTTGTAACCTGATGATGCTGACATTGAAGAAAGTAACAATAGCCACTGATGGCAAAATAAATGCCCACAGTCAAGGCCAAAATCTGGCAGATGAGGTTTTAGTGCCCAGTGAAATTACAAACAGAACTAGATTTACAGTCCGGATACTGGCACCCTTTATAAAATCAGGAAAAATTACACCATCCAAGGAAAGCAACTTTTCTTGAAATAAAAATCTCAGCTGGCTGGAAATCACTGGTTTTAGGGCTTTTGTCCCTGATATTTCCTCTGAATTTACTGACTCGTTTTGCACCAGCCAGAAAAGTGATGTCAGAAGTGAAAGCAGAAATACAGGAGATCTAATCCCAGATCCAGAAGCAGAAGGATGTAATCCTTGCTCCTGTGTACATGACAAGCTCTAGCCAAGATCCTGCTATTGAACTGCCTCCTCTGGCACATCCTGACTTCTGAAAGATGGGATTTGCAGCACTTTTCATTTCATGATATAAACTATGTCAGGACTTCATATTCATCTTGAATAATGAGAGATGTTGTTGTTGGCTGTTTATAACAGCAAAGAGGGAGAGAATTAAGGGAGGAAGGAATAAAAGAGCATCCCAAAACCATGGGAACAGTTGGTCAAGCTGTCAAAAGGGAGAAAACCTTCCAAGTACAAAATCTGATTCCCACACATCCTTCCTGTAGCAAATTCAGGATGCTGAACATTCATCCCAGCAAGCAGAACCTTACGAAGCAAAATTCATGCTGTAGTGGCAAAACATGTGCTTGGTTCAGACAGCAGCTTGTGGTGGGGGCAAAACTTTCTTAAAACATTTCCTGAGAGAGGAGAAGGCAGATCTGGGGTGACTCAGCCCCAGTGGTAAGCAATGGATTATCCCACTGCAATCCATCCCAAGACACATTAGAGCACACACTTGAACGGGATAAAATGCTCTGACAACTTGAAATCTTCACAATAACTTGAAATCTGTTGCAGCTGAACAATTGAGACAGAGCATCCCAGTGCCATTCCCTTCCCAGAGCAAACAGGCCAGGAAAGGGAACTGCAGCAATGTGATCCAGTATTTTAAATGCAGCCAAATACTCCATGCAGGTGAGTGGGTAAATGGCACACACCACAGCCAAAGGCATAAACACCCTTTTCACACCAGTTTTTCTTTTCTTCCATCTTTTCCTGGCTTGCCCTTGGAAAGAGTTTATAGGAAAGAGTTTATAGGCTACTTCTATAATTCTTTCCCCTTCCTCGGCAAAACAACATCAAAACTTTAGACAGCTCACAACCAAAGGGAAATAAAAATAAACAGACAGAAGTTAGGAATACATATGCCTCGAGTCACCAGCCACAGCTCTGCTGGGGAGATTTATTTTTGGCAGTTTGGAAAAATTCCTCATCAGACTTTGTCTCAGAATATTACACTAAACTTCAAACAGAATTTTACCTTCTTTACACTAAATTGAACAGGAAGAAGGACGTTCAGTTCAGACCCAGGGGAATCTGCAATGTTGGTTAGCAAGGACACCGTGTGATTTATTATCTGTTTAAAGTGTGGTGGCCTTTACTGCCTGGGCTGTGATCAAAACAGGAAAAGCATCCAGGCTCCAGCCCTCACACAGCTACGAAGCCACTGCAGCCAAGCAGAACAGCTGAAAAGGGTACATGCAACTGAACAGTAAAACAAATTATAATTTATCAACACAAATGCACTGAAATATTTGAGCACAGGGATACAATCCCATTATTAGCCTGTTTTTCCGTGCCATCTAAATACATGCATTCTCTCTCTCTCTGGATGATTTATCAGGGTATAGCAGTTTTCTGAAAAAGGCTCCATCACAGGCAAACTCAGTATCTGATGTAGAGCCCATGAATTAGGATGCTGTATCATTATCTGAATCAAATCTGATAGCTGAGAGCTAATATAGCATTTCCTCTTTACAAGAGTATAAACAATGAGTTTGTATTTTGATCAACTAGCTAAACAATGAAATCCGAATCCACATAATTTTTAACTCCCTTTCCATTCTCATTAAAAATAACTGCACAGAAAATAAACCAAGAATAAATCTATGTTGAAATCCTGAGCAAGAAATGCATCTTTCTGACAACTAAACTACATTATTTATCTACATCTTAATACTCTGTGTACAGTATAAAAGACATAGCAATGGTCAGGCTACCAATGCTGTATTCGTAATTTACTTGAGGTCTGAAGCTACAAAAAAACCTTCTGAACTCCTCACAGGCTGCTCCATCTCATTCACCTCCTAAATGCTTATCTCTAAATGTCACAACAAGAGCCCTCTGACCCCAGCTTGATAAAATGGTCCAGCAAGGCTGAGCTTGACCCACACACCTTTATCATCCACACAAGTATTGTGCCCTTGTAAAATAAAACAAACCAAAAAACCTGGGCGAACCTTCCACCGTGGGCCTCCCGCGCCACATTTCCTACCAATTGTTCTCTGTTTCTGCTGCTGGAGACACACATTGGCTGGGGGATGTCACTGTGTCTGGCACAGAAATCATAATGAGAAGCAGCCCACTTGTATCAGCTTGGGTGACATCATTAGTTCAGCTGTCACAACCTATTTTTGAGCAGCCTCATCACCAGCGAGGTGCTGCGGCTTCCCTGCCGCCTTCCCCTCCTGCATCCCCTGCCCTGTTTGCCCACGTGCAATAAGCACTGACAAGTGCCCTGCACCCTCAATTGGCAGGGATAACTCCAGATACTTCTAAAAACTTACAAAAAGAAAGAAAAAGAAGCAACCCAACCCAGAGCAGCCCCCAAACAACCCCCAGTAGGTACTGGCTGTGAGGGAGGGTGTTTGTCATGCAATCAACACGTAACAAATCAATCACCAACATCAATCACCTTCCCATCCCTGGAGGTGTTCAAGGCCACGTTGGACAGGGCCTGCAGCAACCTGGTCTTGTGGAAGGTGTCCCTGCCCATGGGAAAGCAGGAGCTTTTAGGTCCTTTCCAACCCAAACCATTCCATGACTCCATGATAAAGAGGAAATGCTGTGAATGAAGGGAAACTGTCCCACCACAAACTGGGTGCCAGGTTTATGCCCCTCTCTCCAGAGGCAGCATGCTGGGACGGTGGATATCTGCTCCTTGTGACTGGGAGGATGTTTATCCATGTGGCCCCACAGCCAGGGCTCCATACACCCTGTCCACCATCTATTCTCTCCATAATGGTGTTGAGCTTCCCCATAAATACAGCAGAAAGGGGGAGAGGTGAACGGCAGCCAAGCGTGAAGGATTTGGGAAGAACGCTGGCATCAACTTCTGAGGTGTGTTTGATTACTGTGTACTTCAAGGACACAACTTGTCACTATGAAACACACAAATCAGCAAGTTAACTATAATTAGTAGCAAGCAGTTCTGCTGGTTAATTAGAGAGAGGCAGCAAGCACAGATGCTTCATCCTGCTATGGGGAAATGGGTGAAGGGGTTGGGATCACTCAGACACTCACCTACCAAGGCACAAGTTTTAAATATTATTTCTTTGTATTCCGAAAAAAATCCAGAATATTGCATTTTTTCCCACCAGAAATCCAGGGCACATGTGATTGGGGGTGTACTAAAGGAAACATTTAAGTCTTTATGTTTAATTAGTTCCAGCAAGTTCCACTTTGCTTTAATCTAAAAGAGATGAAACTTAAATCCCCGATAGTTGTTCAAACAGGTATTATACAGTAGCTTAGATGACTTACTTAATTCCTAAAATATAAGGCAAAGTAAATTATATGAGTAAACAATTTATTGCTCAATTTACACTTTGATTTAATGAGATATAAAACCTCTCATTGCTTAAGGCTGCTGAAGTATTTACTTGAAATCCGATCATTAAAGAATGAATCACGATCTTATCAATCTTCTCTGATATTTTTAGTCATTTCAATACACTAACATGTCAGTGTTTTCTCTGTACAAAAAAAATCTTTTAAAGTTACATTTATAGATATGTTTCAACCTAGCACAATGATAAATAAAAAATCTTGATTTACAGTAGCAAAACGTACACCACAGTACTTTCAGAAATATTTCAAGCTCACAGATCTTGTGCAAATTCCATTAGCTTTAATTATTTATTAGCAGTAGATTTAGATTACTGTTCTTGACCTATTTTTCAGTGTATGGACCCACCCAGCAAGAAGTGAAAATATATTCCATTTATGAAGGGCTGATTTAGTGAGCACAGGCTTCAGCTTCAAGTGGAATATTGAGCAAAACCCTGAGCATTGTAATTCAGGGGGAGAAAGGTTCCAAAGCAGAGCCTACAGAGTAAACATTAACAGAGATTCCTTGAAAAGAGCTGGAATTTTTGCTGTTTGACCACGTCAGACCATTTGCCAAAATTGCAGCCACGTGTCAAAGGCAAGGGAAGCGACAGCAGAGCCACGGAGAAATTTAAAGAGTTTCTTTGTGGAAATACCCTGGTTTCTACCAAACTCCACAGACCACGTGGGTCCTACTGAGCCATGGGGAAATAAGTGAAGAGGGAGAATTTTGGGGCTGGTCCTGTGCCCCTTTCCATGGCAAGGTGCAAATCCTGCTCTTCCCAAGCACGGGGAGAACGGAGCATCCGGGAAGCCCTCGCCACGCTGGGACTTGGCTTTCCATGGAACTTGCCTGAGTCTTAATGGAATGCTCTGATGGCTTCTTCCAAGTTCAAATAAACAAAAAGCTCACAGGTTTACTCTGGGCCTGTGCAGTGACGTCCAAAGAGCCTGCTGACCTTCACAACTGTTTAAAACAGCCACTCTGCCAAAGAAGAATTGTTGCACCCATATATATGTATGGAAGCGTGTGTATATATACACACATACAACATGTAGAATAGAAGAAGGATTTTTTTAACTAACTTTACAAATTAATGTGGTGAACTAAGCTTTTTAGCATCATGTGACAACCCTGATGTCATTAATAAACCAGTGAATTAACACTGGCTAGAAAAGACACTGAACAGGAACTATTCAGAACTTAAAAACTAGAGTTGCTAGGAGACAAAAAAATTAATTCAAACAAAAATGGTTCAGATGGAGCTTTGTAAGGAGTTATTTTAATGAAATGAAAGCCTGGTCACTAAAATTCCAGTAGGGGAAAAAAAAAGGATGACCTGTGTACCAGTTCACTAATACATGCAGAAAATCAAGCATCACTTTTAACAAACATTAATTTAAAAGGCTACACACTTGCCAATGGCTCCATGGAGATTTTCCCTCCTGCTCCCTTGTTGAACCCTGTGGTCCCTGCTGAAGGCTGAGGTGACACCAAACATGCCATGACAGACCCCTGTCACGGGGAAAACCAGATCTGCATCATCCCAGGTCAGCAGAACTACTTATTTAGGTAATGAAACCCATCTGATACACTAAATAAATCTTTCAGAACCTTTGAAGTGCCCTATTTTGCCAGCAGGATAACCACGTGTCAGTGAAATCCAGGAATTGCCATTCCTAGCTTAGGCCAGTATCCCTACATAGAGCAAAGATAATTAGAGCTTTGTTAAGTACCTGCAGATGTTATTAGATGTGTCCATCTGTCAAAAAAAAAAAAACCAACAAGGAAAGCAAACTGAATGCTTAGCTGTGCATGCCAGTGTAGTTGTACATCCCAAACAACAGCCTCGCCTACATTGGTCAGATTTTAACCAGAGCTGCTCTGTCCCTCCATAAATTCCACGTTGTTCCACCATTTCTCTGTCCCTGCAATTGATGCCTCCAGTGAAAAAAGCTCCTGAACACTCCTCCCAAATTACATCCTGCAGGATCTCATCCTCTATCCATGACATTTTCCACTCTGAAAATCCATAGAGAAAGTGCTCCTAACGCTCCCCTGGTTACCCAGAATTACAGCCTATAGATCAGAGGTTTCTCTTCGGTGTAAAATGGGAACTTCTGAAAAAAGGTAATTATTATGAGCCTTAAAAAATTAACGTGTCTAATGAGAGGCTAATGACAGGGGCCATGACTCTGCAGAAGAGGCACCTAAGTGCTGTGGTCCAATTAACAACACCAGTTCAAACACAGCCTAATGCTTCACATGGTGGATTTAGAAAGGAGAATATTTAATGTGAAACCACAATTGCAACTGTAATTTTCCATATTCCCTCCACACAAGCAGTGCAGGAATCAATGTGCACCCTACTTCAGCCTTCTGGGATGATGGGAACTGGTGCTGTCTGGCAGCACTGGGCTCGTGGGACTGGGATTTCTCCTCAGTCTCAAGGAAAAGATGGGTAGAACCATTCAGAAATTGTTAACTCCAATGTACTGCTTTATTTAGGGAAAGTGAGATTACTAAAAAACATTCATGTTTTAGAATGTGCTCTGGGCTTCCAGAGTGCAAGTATCTTGCTTTGAAGTCAGGTCAAGTTTCCAAGAAGGATAATTCTATGTTAAAAAATATAACGAGAATCCAGGCTTCATCCTCACAGATCCTTATAGAATGACTGTAAATTGGGGACATCAGATGTTGCAAAATTGTTTTCCTTACTTCTCTTTCCCATACAGATTACAAATATAGCTGTGAGCAGCTTGTGCATTAATCACCCTCTGACATACCTGCCTGTAAGAACAGAGGTGCATTCACCGATTTCTATCACTACAGTCACCCTTGTGCTTGGATTTCAATGCAAGAAAATCCAATACTATGCAATCCTCAAATTATCTTTTTATAAGATTTTCTCCTGAATCTTGATCCTGACCATCCATCAAAAGGCAGTTGCTCCCACAGAAAATAAGTTGTTTCATGAGGACCCCAGTGAAAATGTCCTATATTTGCTAAAACTCTGGTGATTGTCATCTTTGCTGTCTTCGTGTTCTTTGTGACTTCTTCCATGCAGGGAGTCACTGGCTGTGGGCTCAGGCATCACCCTTTGGATGCAGCTCAAGTGATAACTTCACATTCCAGCAAAGATGAGAAATTCAAAGACAAAAAAATAAATTGACAACCTCAAAAACATCGGGATACAGACACAGAGGTTTTACTATATCTAATTTAGCATACTTGGTAAAAACACCTCAAAATTAATATAACTGTCATCCTGCTGACCTAAATAAAAAAACACAGCACAGAGCTTTTCATGTTGCTTCAGTGAGTGAAGCAATTGGGAGCAAACAAACTTTTGCTGCCTTTATGCTTCCTGGCAAAATTCCTATGGAAACAGGCTCAGGCCCATAATGCACATGCTTTGGGAGCACACAGTAGATAGAAATGAATCATCTAGATGAAAGAAAGGAAAAGCTCACTACAGACTTATTCAATACATTTACTGTTTGTTAGTTGAACTTAGGAAATAAAAAACCCACATAAAGCGCCTTTGAGCAGCAGCATCCCCTCACAACTGTAATATATAGTCTCAGCTGGGATTAATTCCCAAATTCATGCCTTGAACTGTGAACTGTTCCAGTGTTTGGAGGGGGTGAGGGGAGAAAGGAGATAAAAAGAGCAGGAAAAGGAGCCCAGAGCACTGGAGATGAGGAAGGGAGACACGGGGAGCTGGAGCTGCTGAATCACAACCAGCTCAATGGCAGATGAAATGAGACAAACTTGTACAATAATAAATCAGCAGAATTAATCCAGGCTTATGTTCTACCAACTTTGAAGGGGGAGGTGACAAACTGCACTTGAGGACAAACAGTTTGACTGTTGCCAGCGTAAGCTGAGCGTCTATAGGAAATGGCTAAATTTAGACAGCCAGCTTTTGATGAGAGCAACGGAAATTAATTCAAGTTTTTTGTCTGTGGTTTGTTTTGTTTTTGGTTTTTTTTTTTTAAGAGCTCTAGAATGTTACTCATCTCTTGAAACTCTTACCAAAAGAAGAGACTTCATAATGTACCATCCTCCCTGCCTACTCCCTCCTACTCTTCCCCCTATAAAAGGAAGAATTGCTCCTTTGGGCTGCAGCAATTTAGGAACTTAATGCAGTTTAACAAATTCCCTATCTCTTGGCTGGAGCTGTTTGGCTCCAACAGATGAATCAGAGAAGTCCATAAACGTCTGCAGGATTCCTACAGACTTTTTCTTGGATGACTATATATGGCAACCACACATCAAATTATCTGCAATCGTTTTAACCTAAGCTGCAAACTTTTTACCTTATTCCTGGCTTTGTGGCAAACTTCCCTCATCTGCAATACCACTAAATTAGGCGTAAACTGACAACTGCTTTTCTCAAAAGTATCTCCCCACTCATTGCAAGGCAATAAAAATACTTGAATTAAGATACATTTAAGTAAAAATTAACTTTTCTCAATAATTCCTGCCCCTCAGCAATACATTTCTATGTATGAGTGACCCAGACTGTGATGCTGTGAAGCTCATGTTCTCCTTTACACTATTCTGCTATTATTGAAGGTGCACATCACCAAAGAGCAGATGTTTTCCATCACTTGTTACCTGAAATACCAAGTAACACCAAGTGCCATGAGAACTCAAGCACAAGCTGCCAATAGAAACAAAATCCACACTTAAAAAAAGAGAGGGGAGGTCAAAACTGCCCAACTGATGTACACAGGGACTTATAAAGGAATTCCAGCAATGCCTGCAACACCCTTTATCCAGAGAAATACTCAATAAACTTCTTCTATCACCATCTTTTATATATCTGATCATTTTTACAAGATGCTTAAGTGCATACATCAAAGCCAACAGGACGTGATACAATACTCAAGGCTTTTAGCTGCATCCAAAACCTTCTCTGTGCATCCAAAGCAAAGGGTACACCAAGTTCAAGCAACTTCTTTAAGCTAAATATTCCTAACACGCCTCAGAATGGACATCCAGTGCCACTGAGGGCTCAGAGGAGGAGCTGCTCAAAGCCAGGAGTGAAACTTAAAATGACTGCAAGCAAACTTAAATGACTGCAAACTTCAATGACTGCAAGCCAACACTGAGTTTTGGATGCAAAACCCACTACAGGGCTCACTTTTAAATGTCATTTAAAGCAAGGATCCACAGCCATCCCCTTCCTGGGCAAGAGCCTGCTACTAATGGCCCTGGTGAAACCTCAGCAGGTGATGAACGTGGCTCTGACAGTGGGGCAGAGTCACAGAGGGCTCAGAGCTGCCAACACAGAATTTAAGCAGGGTCATGCTCCATCCTGTGAAACACTCCTAGGAAATGCAGATAAAATAGTTAAAGAAAAAGCTACTGTTCAGAGGAGATTGTATCTCACCCAGCTGCTTATGAACACCGTGCAGTTAAAACAAGTTATTTTAAATTCCTGAAGGCATGCTGTGTCTGCAAATGCAATGTTTGAACAGGCACTCCTAAGACCCAAAGCATATCAGGTTTTCCCACCTGACTACAACCTTATAAATGCTGACATTTCTGAAGCACTGATCTCTTTCTTAGCCAGGTCAGGACAGACACTGAGGACTACCATTGTGGGGGGATAAAAAGGGAAAGTTGTGCCAGTGACATCACGGAATCTCCAAATTGGCATTGACTGATTAAGCAACTTATCTGATTTTATAACTTCTACTTATTGGATCCTGATCATCTGCTTATAAAGAGATGTAATTGCTCATTTTTTTCTTGATTTTTGAATGGCTTGTGCAGCATCTGGTGGTCCCTCATATCTGAGGACTGAGATATTCACTCATGCCATGGATCGATCCCTCAAACAGACAAGGCTGCCTGATTATTTTTGATGCTGCTCCCAGAAGTTTGTGTAAGAACAAGGAAATGTTTCGGTGCCACCATCAGATAGTGGAAGCATAAACAACTGTTAGCACCTCTGGGGTGAGAGCAGGTATCATTCAGCTGCATTCCATGTGGGTTTTTTTCCTAAGGTAGATATAGGGGAAGAATTGCACGACAAAAACTCGTGGTGGGTCAAATTCCAGACGCACCAGCTATGAGTGACTCCACAGACCAGCTCTTTGCACTGCAATCTGATTTTTTCCAACCCTGTCAGAGCTAGAATGTGAATTTTGATGGTGGCTCTTCCTGCTCACCTGCTGGATGAGCTCGCAGAGCTGTTCTCCCACCAGATTCCTGGAGCAGATTCCTCAGGCAAGCCTGGCAACTCAACAACTTCTGCTCCCTCTTCCCCCTCAACCCCTCGTGTTCAGCACCCTCCTTTTGACCAGGAGTTCACTTTTGGGATAAGTAAGCCATTAGTGTGATCCAAACCAGCCAAGGTTATTCCCCCCATAAACAACTTGTCCAGAATTTCCTCAAGGACTTTGCTCTCTGCCATTTTTCTGCTCCATTTTTTTGACAGCTTTAACTGACGCTCGGGAGCATTTCCCATTAAAAACCAGCACACTGGAGTGTGTAATATATTCCTAAAACATAAATATTTGCCAGACTGTCATACAGAAATACTTCATTATCTTTTCCATAACTGGGTAAAACACAAAAACTTAGGTTGCAACAGCACGAAACACTCCTGGAAGTGTGAAAATTATTGCTCATTTTCATGTAAACTGGAGTATTAAAGTATAAATCACACTGTTTACATTAACTGATCAGAAGAATTCCAGTTGATGCAAGTAGGAAGCTGGAATTATTAACATTTTTTTTCTCAACCGGGTCTGGTAACTAATCGCTTTTTCACCCCTTATCAGCTGCACAAACAACAATGGATTTTAAATCAACTAAATGACCTGTGAACTGCTCCTAAATGGGGGGCACATAATTTAAGGCAGCCGAGAAAGTTTTGCAGGAGTCAAGAGGGCTCCTCGGAGGGGCACATGTGGAGAGAGTTAAAGCTTCAAACTGCTATTTTCTCCCCCCCTCCTCAAGTGTCAGCTGTGATAAGCCAAAATTAACAGCCCTACACTGAACCACTTCAAATGAAGGGGAAAAAAAAATTTCTTCTTGCTATTCTAGGTATTTTAAGTTGCATATGAGCACGGTGGCTAAATATAGACAGTGACAACAAGAGACAGCATTGTCCCTTTGGGCACATTGAATATTATCTCAGAATTCCCATCTTCCTGGGCTGAGCCTTCAGTGTTGGGCTGGGGTGCTTTTTTTTTGTCGTTTTTCTTACTTAGCAAAATGTTTGTTAACCCCTAGTTTGTTTTAAATGGAGCCGTTTAACAAAAAGTGTATATAAAAAAAGGAAATCCTGATTCTGTAAAAGCACCAGAAAGCTTCCCAATAATTTTCCCAGCTGTGTCTTACTGAACACAGAGCAGATGCCTCTGCTCTCTGAGAGGACTGTCACACTGTTTTTAAAACGAGGAGGGCATCAATATGAAGCTTTTACAGCTTTACTAAACCAGAAAGCCAGGTTGATATTTTTAGATGTGAAATTGTCTTTTTCTCCAGGAGCCGTGCGCTTCACTTCCAGGTTTCAATCAGAAGCGTAAGGACTAAAATCAATAATTACTAGTTTCAAAACACTTCTTAGGAGTGCAACCACATCATCTGGAATCCAGCAGGCTCACATGAGCCTTTAATATTGAACATGACCAGACTTTCAGAGGACAGGGTTGCTCCTGACTTCTGCAGTATTTAAATACCACTGAGTGACACGAACGTTCCTGCTTAATGTACCCAATGCACTTAGAACATTGACAACACTTCATTTTTAAGCTGGCTTCTGTATAAAGTTTAATTTTTAAAGCCATCTATAAATTATCAATGACATCTGTTCTGAAAAATGTCAATTCCTATTCCTTAGGCTGGCAGAATCCATCTATTTCGTGTAACATCCTCTTCATATTCGAGCAGTTTTAAAGCTCTATTGACATATGGTTTTCAAGTGAGATATTGCTCTTGCAGGATTTCATTATTAAGACAAGTCTTGTTCTAATGTAACAATGACAATAAATACACTGTTCTGGACTACATCCCCTGGCTCTGACTCCCAAAGGTTTCAGAAGTGACAGGCCCAGATACCCTGAATGTCCCAGGGCAAGGCTGCCCTTCCACATCACACAAACCCAGGGTGACAAGAGCAGGCAGCAGCTGCAGAAACCAGCCTGTGTTCAACCTCCTGATCAATGAATTGTGGGGGCCTCAGCATCACCAATTCCTCAGACCCCCCTTTATTGTGACAATGTACAAGCACGGGGTTGTCACCACAGACCCACCCCATCAGCCAAACCCTGATTTTGGTTATTCTAGTCCATCCCGTGGTACAATACAGGCACAATTTACCTTGTCAGTCTCTCATTTCTTCAGCTGTTGGGCACTAACACTGTGGCTCGTTAAAATTAGGATTGTTTTTATGCCCTTATGATGTTACAAAAGGAGGGATAAAAATAATTTTCAAATGTTCACAGTCATCTTCCAAATTCTGTACAATACACACTACTTCCACTCTTTAAAAAATACACAGGTTAAAAGCATCTAATCTTTATTTTGAAGTCTAATACACTCTTTTTGCTTGCAATAAACTATTTTTGCCTTTTATCATTCCCTAACCAGTAAGTTACTGAGCTCCTGTCTATACAGAGGCATCTTCTAAAATCAGAAATAGGTATCAAGAAAGTTTAATCTTGAATGAACAATGGCACCACGTGCTTTGGTTCTATATGAACATATAAACTGTCACCAAGTCCTCTCACAATATTT
Source organism: Climacteris rufus (assembly GCA_013398175.1). Taxonomy (NCBI): domain Eukaryota; kingdom Metazoa; phylum Chordata; class Aves; order Passeriformes; family Climacteridae; genus Climacteris; species Climacteris rufus. The sequence goes on along the minus strand of VZRZ01001588.1, from coordinate 90,804 downwards.
GTCATTCAGCAGCAAAACAGACACTGCCTACCCGTGACTCTGTAATTGTGGAGCAGCGTCTGCTGGATGCTGAAATCCTGCTTTCTGGTCATGGCAAACATAAATCAAGGAAAAAAAATCTGCTCTATTAAATCTATTTGCTCTGGGAGAACAGGGATTTATCATCCTGTAAAACAAGTGGTCAATAGGATTCAGAAGTGCTTAGAACAGATCTTGATGAATTGGGATGCCACAGGTGACGCTGAAATTGTATTTGAAAGGAATCCATGACCAGAAAGGTGAATGCTCTATTTATTTCAGTGTATAGACAGGCTGGGGATTAAAAGCATCACAAACATAGCAGGATTTTCCCTCTGCATCCCCTCAGGGAGGATCCTTAACAGACTGTCCCAAGAGGCACAAGCAGTAAGAGAGGACACAGGGCTGCTTTAAGTAAATCTAAAATGGATATTCTCTATAGAGCCATCACAGAAGAAACAGCTTCCAGGAGTTTTTCAACACCACACAAACCCTGAGCAAGTGAAAATCTGAGTTTCAGCAAGACCAGGTCAGGTCCAGGGGCCCCCCAGGGAACGCGTGGAGTTGGGAGACAATTCCCTGGAGAATCCCATTTAATGAATCAGGAATGGCTGGGCCTAATCCCTGCCTCACATCACAGGATGATGCCCAACACAAAAGGGAGCTTGGTTTCTCACCCAGGACAAGAATTTGGTCCCAAAGGACAGAAAGGAAGCTTAAACAGCACAACCACATAATTAATAAGGAAACAAATATAGGTGTATTATAATGGCAACTTTGGGAGTTATTAAATTAACCACAGACTAATCCCTTTCTTTTTGCTGTTTTTTGATCAGAGAAATCCAGTTCTGCTGTTTCGTATGTTCGAATTTTGTTCCAGCAACTTAAACAAGTCGTGTGCAGTCAACATCCTTCCCTAACACAATGACCATTTTCAGTGCAGCACACAAAACACTCCCAAAATGATAAAAACTCCTATCTGCCACGGCATCCAGCCAGCCAGGGGCTGGACTTGGATGGGGAAGCTGCATCTGGTTTCACTTTTCAGTAACAAAACAAAATTCACAGGCACCATTCATTATCTACGAGGTCCAACACGAAGGCTTTCAAATACACTTTCAGAACTAATTAAATGCTTATTTAAAGCTGAAGTGAATGTAAATACTAAACTGCAAGTGAACTGATTAACTTGCAGCATTTTGTGCCTGATTATGTGAGTGAAGAATGAGCTCCTGGCACTGCGGCCTTGCGCTGGAGGATCAATTTCCTGTTCACATCAAGGCTGCTGAGGAAACCTTCCCCACATTTGATCCGACTCACATGCAGTGTCTGCTTAGCCTTGGACACGGCACTAGACAGGGAGAATGTTTTTTTTGACTGGGTAAGATAATGTTTTGAATTTAGGGGCTAAACGCTGTCACTTTTGCCATTATTCTGGAGGCCAAAATTCAGGGATGCTCAAGGCAGTCAGACCTCCCTCTCACCTCAGGGCTCAGACACCACAAAAAATCCTCACAGGAGTTCCACAGCACCTCGTTTTGGTTTCAATTCTAACTCAGCAACACACATTTGTGAGATCTACTTGTCTCTCTCCATTCGACGTGGCTAAGGAGGGAAATGAGATTCATAAGCTGCAGCCTTCATTCAGTTCCAAAGTATTATCTAGGAGCTAAAAAAAGACATCATTTGCTCCTACTACTGTTCCTTTTGCCAGTTCCTTATAAAGCCAGCCTGTCTTGCATCTTTGATGTCAGGAATTCCGTTTTTTAAGTCCTATAATAATCTTCCTATATTGTTTACTTCTGTTCTTCTTTCACACAAAGGTGAAAATTCCTCAGTTTTCTATACTTGTATTACAGCAGCAGAAATTAAAATCCAGAGGAGACTCAAGCTGCCTCTGTGCTGGCCTCTGCCAGGCGAGGATGCAGCCTTGTATCAGACAGGATATAAGAGCCCAGACAGATGCAGTCTGAGGGAGAGGTATAACCAAACAGCATCCAAAGGGAAAAGAGGAGAGGCCGCCTCTTCCAAGAGCCAGGAGACATTTTTACACAGCATTCTTCACTGGGAACATCACAGCGTAAAAAAATAAATGAGTCCACTGTTTGCACTTCCATAGATATCCAGTTTCAGGCTGTGACAGAAGAGGCAGCACAACCCAAATTAAAAGCACTGCTAACAGCAACCGTTGCTCTTTTATTGTGATTGTTACAAGTCACATTATAAATTTGTGAAGTGTTTTAACGCATTTTCATTTGAGCTTAATTAATTTTCATAGGCGTTTCAGCTTAATTAATTTTCATAGAAGTTTGATCTTAATTAATTTTCATAGAAGTTTGATGATTTTCTCATTTGTTGTTGAAATCACAACATGAGTTTTCCATATGCAAGGCAAATAGAATAATATCAGCTCAAAAAGTCATTTTTGGACTTGTTTTTGTATTTCACAACCAAAAATACTTCCAGTGTAAACTGTTAACTGAAGCTCTGACAAGTTTTATTATAAATATTCCTAGCTTTAAAGAGAAATTTGAATATATTCACTTAGTGTATGTTCAAGACAGTTTAGGTCTGACAGCTTCAGATTATGCCTCATTTATATGGAGCAGTGATCAAACTCGTTAATATATGAGAGAACTAAAGAGGCAGAGGATTGTGAATCAAACAGCATGAGCAAAGTTGTCGAGGAACATGAATAGCTTATGAGGATTTACTTAAGGTGATAGTTTTCATGGTCCCCCGTGCCAAGGTTTGTGGAGGGGATGAATAAGCAGGGAGGAGGCTGGAGCAGCAGCCCTTGGGCGAGGCGAGGCTGCGCTGCCTTAAGCCAAGGAGGAAGCTCTTAATCTGCCCATAATTCAGCCCGTGTGTTCCCGGAGATAGGACCCTCTCTGCTCAGCCAAGGTGAGCCATTTGACAAGACAGGTAAGCCTGTTCAGGACGTTCCTGCTGTTGCCTTTCACGCTGCCAAGTGTTCTCTGCGGTGCGGCCGCTCAGTAATTTAAGAAGCGTTCGTGCGGGGGAAAATCAAATCTCACTGTGAAGCAGCGTCTCCTTAAGATTCATTTAATCTTCTGATAACACAAGCTGTGCACACACAATCACCGAAGATGATAATCTCCTGTATGTAACACTAAGTCTACTATTATTCCATTTATTAAAAAGTGCTATAATAATGTTTTGTGCACACATGTACTAAAAAGACAAGTGGATTAGGAGATGGAAATTCAGGGTGCTTCTTCCTTTCAGCGTAATACCTCCAATTTCTTATGTACAGACGTGGTTTGGCATGTTTTGCATGAGAGTTCTGCCAACAGCAGCTCCTCCAACAAGAGCCAGAGGCCCCCACACCTCTGATTTTGGGGGAGAGGATAACCTCAAATCACAGGCGTGTTCACTTGTTACCAGTTGTTCTTTTTCCTAAGTAAATAAATCATCAGCAGAAGCAACTATTAAGGAAAAAGAGAGAGCTGATCGATTTGGCACAGACCCTTACATTTCTGCCATAATCACTGGTTACTGCCGTCCAACACATGCTCATCAAAGTGACCAAAATGAACCTTTAAGACGTATGGAGTGCTTTTGAACCAAAAGACAGAGGATTAAGAAATCTCTTGTCAATACTCCCCAATCAGCCAGTTCTTAAGAGCCGTTCCAGTCACAAGGAAGCACTAAATGGAATGTTACTGTTCAGCCACACACCTCCAAAGGGACGGTGTGAATTAGAGAAAATGATCATTACCAGCAGGACCATTGCATTTCTGTTTGAATCTGCCGGGGGAGAAGCTGAGCTGCTGCACATGTGGATGGAGCTGAGGCTCTCCCAGAGCCATCCCAGGCTCCTGAGCACCCAAACCCAGTGCAGCGCACACCCCACACACCCCACACCCCTCCCAGAGCCACCCCAGGCTCCTGAGCACCCAAACCCAGTGCAGCGCACACCCCACACACCCCACACCCCTGCGGATGAGGCACGGAAGGCTCCGGACGGATCCGCACATGCGCCAGGCTCTGCCTGGGATTTCCTGTTCAGACCAGGGCACCAGACAGAAATCCTGGGCAGGGAGCCAACCTCCTCATATTCTGCCTGGACAACATTTCCAGGCCAAAAGGAAGATTTGTTTTTGGGAAGGAAAAAAAGAAGGAAAAAAACCCCTATTTTTGAAGTGGTTGAGCGTGGTTGGAGAATACCAGGCTTAATTTAGCACTGAAAGTATCTGCTTATTTCATGATGTCTCTGTGAACTTCAAGGAACCAGAATTGGAGTTTAAGACAACACACACCCAAGAAAAGTTACTTCTGTTCTGTCTGTGGGTACAGATCTCCTGATCCTCCCTCTGCCTTCTCTCCCACTCTTCCCTGAATTGAAGTTAAACCTGGCTGTATTAGCACAATATTCCTCAGGGCAAGAGCCAGTAAATAAAGTTTATTAACATCCTTCAGCACTGATTTCAAACTGCCATGGGCTCTTGCTTGCCCATGGGCTGATGCCACTTCTGCTTACACAGAAATCTTCACCTGACCTCTCTTTTGTACTAGAAAATTAATGGCAATCACATCTTGAATTTTTTAATCAAGGGATACTTACAAAGTACTGACAAAAGGCCACTTCTAAATTACTCTGACGGCAACTTTCTCATTACACAAGCTGTGTAAAGCTGGTCCCAGCAAGCTCTTTTAAATTATAACCCAGTCTGCACTTACTGGAGACAGGTTTTCTGCTGAATTTTCCTGCTTAAGCTCCATATTATAAACTGCTAGAAACTGGTTCCAGGTAACTTATTAAACACCACAGCTGATATATGTGAAATGGCTTTCCCAACCATCTTAACGTTTTCTGACCTTTCCTGTCCTTGTCAATGGCCAGAGTTCCAGCTCTGGTCTCTCAGTGTTCTCAGTGCTTTATCTCTGGTAGCAGTAGTGCAGGGCCAGGCAAATTGCTGTAATGTGCCATTTCCTGACATTAAGCCAAAAGGGGAGAAGTAAAGGGCAGGATTTCTGATGCATTTCTTCACTATTTTGAATACAAACCATTATCAGAACAACCAGAAAAAGTGGGGTAAGTAATATTAAGTTAACCAACTCAGATTATTAATGTGGTATTTCATGCCAGAAACCTCACTGATTTATAAAAAATATCATTTACTAGTGGTCTACAGTCAAGGTATGCAATAACCATGTCCAGGTCTAGATCTTGGAGGACACAGAAAAGTCTGAGGACATCAAGATTAAGTCATGATCTCTCATGCTCCCAAGGAAAGAAGGATTTTGAAAGCTTTTTATCACTCTTTAGAGTTCTTTTCAAATTAGTACTAAAAATTCAATCCTATGGTCTACACAATCCAGTTTTGAACAATTAATGTCTCTTATGAAGTAGCTGCTGTTTTCTGCTTGAAGCCTGTGTATTTTAAATGCATGTTGATAACATGATTTATCACGGAAGGATTTGTGAAAAGCCAAATACCCATTTTGCCCATAGCAGCTGCACTTTCAAGTCCAACAATGGTCTCACACCCACAAGGTGTGGAGGAAGACAGACCTGGCTGTGATCCCTCCCTTCCTCATACCCCTTTTACCCCCTATTTTCTTCTGCTGCTTTTAAATAGAGCTTACAGTGACTCTTGATCCAAATATTACATGTAAACCTTAGCAGAGAACATTCAGAAGTGGTAATTACCAACCATTTCCCTAGATAATTAGCTTATAAAAAGGTGTATTTTTAATGTGGATTGCCAAACTCTCCACTAATCATCTCACACCACTTCCCCACAGTAACAATTATTGAAAAACAGTTTAAAAATGCATAAACAAGAGCGTTTAGTGCTCATTTACTTTAGACCAAACGTCAATAAAACCTCAAGACACCGCGGACTGGCCGCATTCAGAAACCCAGAGCAAAGAAACCGCTGGGGCTGGACTGGAGCTGCCTGGTTAACTTCAAACCCTCTGCTGCTTTCCCCACTGCTCCCACACTTCCCACTTTTCCAAGCCTTCCACCTTCCGTGGAAGGAAGCCCAGGCTGCCAGAGCGCACTGCAGGGGAGGCTCGGCGTGGTTTCCAAGAACTTCGGTGTTTATCCTGCTCGGTTGTTCGCACCGAGTTCCAGCATTTCTGCAGCACTTTCTCCTCTCCAGCACACCTGAAAAAATAGGTCGGGTTTCCTCCAGCCCTGCTTTAGTGCTGGGAAGAGCAGCAGTGCTGCCTCTGCTCGGGGAAGGTGGAAGGAGCTGAAAGGCAGCTCTATATCCAGTACACACACAGCAATTTGTTACTGTGAAAAACCATCTGTTTCTCGGTATTACAATCCTCAGAGGGGAAATTATAGCTAGCGTTCAACATAAAACATCAATTTAAACCATCAACTATTCATAATTTCAATTCTTTATTGGAAACCAAGGACATAAATGTCAGGGAATAAAGCAATATTTCTTTTATTAACTGTTCCATTCATCTGGCTATTAAATAAAACCAGGACCTTAATAAATAGCATTAGCCTTTGTACTGACAGCCACCCCAACTAGCACCATAATTCTAAATAAAATGCATTATATTTCTAGTTTTAAAGTAAAAATCGGGATTAAAAGCATCTAAAAACATACGTACAGAGTATTTTGCAGTGTTGCTGCTCCTGTGTAGTTAAATACTTTAACAAACAATACTTACTAAACAACCCTATTTATATACAACCCTATACAACCCTTATATACAACCCTTACTAAACAACCCTATTTATATACAACTCCAACATCTATTTATATGCAAGTTTCCAGTCAACCACCTCCCTCCTGATGATATTCTACAGCATTAATATTACTAAAGAACAGAAAGGATTCCAGCACTGATGCAGCTTGCCTGTTGCCAAATGGAATTATTCTTTTAATCCCCTGCTCCCAGATATGACGCCTGCTACGAAAAATAATAACAATAGTAATAAAATTAAAAGGAGTGGGTGGATGGAGAGTGGGAGAAAGGAAGAATGGCAGAGACAGGGATGTGTTCTTCGTAGAGCCTGTCATCACCCATTACTAATGGCACAAAAGTCTGTATTTATGTTGACAGTTATAGAGTATTTCTGCAGTTTGGTATTTAAGAGTTACACACAAAAATCCTGGAGTCCTGGGACAGGGAATGCAGAATCTGTTTGTGATTCTTTTGTGTGGGAAATGGAGACAGAGCTCCATTTGCCGTGACCTTGATGGAGACCTGCAAAATTTAACTTTATATGATTAGATAAGATTGTTAGGGAGTTTCTCCACACCTTCGAGGAAAAGCAGCATTCTGTAAGAGCTGAGGAGTCCTGAGAAGTCCACAGACTCACTATTAATGTTCAGATAATTGTCCATTATTCCTCCTTAAGAATAGCTCCCCTGCTCTTAGCACGACCAGCATGGGGTACTCAAGAACACCATTATAGGGGAAAGGAAGCACAACTGTAATCAAAACAATGATTACTATCACCTTCATTTAAATGCAGAGTGAGAAATGAATACAAAAATATTCACTTGAAAGTGAAAGGTAAGAAATTAACTTTTTCCCCATGGACATCAGAAACGTAACCTCAAAACCAGGAATTACTTGTAAATTTTTTACATCCCTTTAGAGCACACATTAGTTTCTCCTTCTGCATTTAAATGAAGGCGATGGTAATCATTGTTTTGATTACAACTGTGTTTCCTTCCACCCAAAATGGGGTTCTTAAGGACCCCATGCTGGCAATTCTAAGAGCAGGAGAGCTGTTCTTAAGAAGTAGTAATGGACAATTATTGCAAGTGTTAGCAGTGAATCCGTGGACTCCATTGGTCCCCTCATCTACTTAATGCAACATTTCCGTACAATTCCTCCCAACTCCACACACAATAAAACCCATCATGCCAACATTAAGAAAAAACCCAGCATGATTAAAATACAGTTGTCATTGTGGTTAAGATAAAAACATCCTTCTGCTTCTTGTAAGGTTTATTTATGGGTATGGAAGCAGGAGTGTAAAGTCCAAATTGGAGGATAACAATGAAGTTTATACAGAGTTTTCATGTCTCCTGATAAATGCCCCAATTCACCTCACATGCTCACTTCAGCACAAATTCTATTGTTTTCAGTCATTTCTAGCAACCTTAAATCACCATTTAACCCCATCCTTTTTCTGTCTCCTGGCAAACAACCACCACCTCCTCCTTCTGCTCAGTTTTCACCACCCTCTTCCACTTCTAACCCTGAAATCTGTCCCGGTTCACTGTGCCTGGGCACACCAAGCCCAGGAAAGCTGCCTTCCAAATACCTGTCTCTGCTTTTGACAGCTCCCCAGCTGACCAGAGCAGGGCTGAGTTCTGGTGAGGACGCATTTTCAGCAACATCCTGCTCTGAGGATGATGCTCAGATTCTTGCAGCCTGTTTGTTCCACCAACCCCAGCCCCAGCTGCCTCCCAACACAGCTGGGCAGCACCAGTGGCACAAGATATTCCTGTTCTACCTCCCCAAACAGTCAGAAATTGGGCTATTGAGGGAAAGTAATGCTCAGGTTCATTAGTCACAGTTAAGCACCAGCCACAGGGTTAAAACAGTGTAATAATCCAGGGAATTGCTGTGATACCATCCCAGGGAGAACTGACAGCTACCAGAGCTGGGGTTTCCCTCCAGGTACCTACTCCAAGCTTTGAGATACCTGGTCATCAAATTTCTTATGCAGGTGCCTCCTGACAGCACCTTTACTGTGAGCACTGGGCAGCAAATAATACTTAAGGAATTGTCAGCACGTCTAGTTAGCCAAGTTTAATAAGATACTTCATTTCCTTACAGGACCTACTGCTAGCATTCCCCAGAAAGTTATCAATTCTGCCCTCCCACCCCTTGTCTTCCCCAATTATGATCAAGGAGCTCCTGAATAAATGCATATACACACACACTCCCACCAGGGCTGCAATACACACAGTCAGTACATATTTACATCAGTGAGTTCAGTACATCCAATCACAGTGTCAGTAGCACCACCACAGACTTGACTCTGCACATTTTTAAGGAGTAAAAATCAGGGCAATCAAGTTCTGTCACACCTTGTTACTGCTGCTTTCAGGTTTCCTGGTGTGTGCTCGAGCACAGTGCTGAGCAGAGCCTCAGGATCCTCTCACTGCGGGGATGCCTTGTGCAAAATGCACAATGAGAGGGGCACAGGGAGAAAAGGAGCCAAAAAAAGGGAAGGGTTGTTTCAAACATCAAGGATTCGATAAATTTACTCCAACATTTCAAAACCTGTAGGAAACAAAGTGGCCAAAAGCTTCTAGTCATGACAAAAGCAGAAAACAAACATAGGAGCTTTTATAGTGGGAATTTATTCTGAACTCCAAATGTGGAAGATTAGGGAGAGGGTTTTGTAAAACACACAGCAACAGAGTAACAAATTAACAAAACTAGGAGATTAAGTGAGAAAGGACACAAACCTAAGGGGGAAAGAAATTAAGCAAGAGCTTGGCAGAATCTTAAATGACAGCAATTAAAAACACAGGTCCAAACCCCATTCCCAAAGAGGAGGAGTGTGAAAGGGGCCCAATGGCTAAAGCAAAACTCTTCACTGACCTCAAATAAAAGGGATAAAACAGTTGGGTGAGACTGCCAAAGACAGTATAAACATACAGTGTAAACATTTGGAAATAAAATCAGAAGTGTTCCAACAGAGAATTGGAGAAAACCAGCAAGAAAACCAATAAGCACCAAGAAACACATTTTATAAATAAAGGAACAGTGGAATGACAACCAAAGAGACTCCTGGCAGATCATACAGTGGAAAAGGGACATCAAGACCACAGGAGATGTCTTTTTACATCAGCTTTTACTACAAGACCTGTCAGTAGATGGATAACATGAGGAGAGAAGAGGGGAGGATTTAAAACTTTATCTGGAACAGATTACTAAGATGTCAATTAAGGGTTTAGATATTTTCAAACTGGCTTGGCTTCATAAACTTTGTCACTCTTTGTGCTGAAAAACTGGCAAACAATACAAGACATTTGCTGTTAGCTTACAGAGGACCTGAAAAGGCCGAATATACAGCATATTTTTAAAGTGTCAGAAAAAGGAGCAGAGGACAGGGAGGGCTGGACACCTCCTCAGCAACCAAGAAAAACTAACACGAATCACCACCTGCTTGAAAGCACCTAGAGGAAAACACACAGGTAGCTCTAAATTGTCACAAAAACCCCTTGTTAAAGCAACTGTTTTCCTTCTTGGAGATGCTAAGGAGATTGAAGGACTGAGGAAAAACAGGAAATGCCACAATTTGAATTAAAGGAAGGCTTCAACCAAGTCTTGCTCAGCACACTCTCAAGGTAGGTAAGGAAAACTGCTCTGGACCCAACAGCCACAAAGCAGTGAGAATTTATCAGCAGCTGCTTATTAAACCCCTTGATGTGAAGGGAGAGTGTCTGACCTGGATCTGCCCCACTCCACTGTCACCAGTCACCTTGTGACAAATGAAGTTATTTAATCTGCAAAGAACAGGAACCTGGAGTGTGACAGATGATGGGATTACAGTTCCAAGGGAACTTCACAAACTGGAAAAATTAACATAAAAAACCCCAACAAACATAAACTCCCTAAACTCAAAGATTCAATAGAAATGTTTAATGTATTAAAAAGACTGCACTTGAGCAGGAACAATTGGGTACTCAGCAGTTTTGCAAAAAAAAAAAGTAGGGATACTGCTGGATCACAACTTGAACATGACTCAACAGTGTCCTTCTGTTTCAAAGGAGGGAGAGATCGTTCTGAGAAGAGCAAACCCACACATAAAGCCAATAAGATGTGAAATAATTCTTCTGCTCTAGTGAGTGTTGGACAAAATCTTCCAGCTGAAGCCTTGCTGGCTTTGGGTATTGCATTTCAAAACTGATATCGCTCAATTTGAGAACTTCCAGAGCAGTGGAAACGACCAGAGAGAGGCCCAGGAAGCTTCATCTGCAGGCAAGGCAAGGCATGAGGGCAGTTCAGCCTGCCCAGGGATCAGGAAAATAAAACCAGCTTCCCTGGCATGAGCACAGGCTGCACAAGAAGGGACAGGGGCACTTATGTGATGCAGGAGGAACTGCATAACAAGCATGGGATGCTTCAAGAGAAGCCCTGGTTAAAATCATCAAAAGAATGCTGGTTTGGGAAAGAGAAGGTGATGAGAAAATGGTATTTCAAAATGTAAGACCTCCAAAGAGGCAGGTGGCAACATGTTGTTCATGTTATGGACAGAGCATGGAGAAAGGAACTGAAAGTCCAGCATCACTAAGGCTCAGCAACAGGGCTGCTCTGTAAGGGAAAATAAAAGCACCAGAAACAACTGTGTGTGCCCCTCCATCAACACTGGAATGAAGGGGAGGTTAAACAAACATCTGTCAGGTAAAGCTGAGCTTGAGTGGGGCCGCTGATGGGCCATGTAACCTCATGGGTTCTGTCCAGCTTTTCTCCAAAAAGTCAAGGTGAGCCTCCATTTAACACGTGTGGTCACTCAGAGTGCTGATTCCCCCTCTGCTCCACCCAAAGCAACGTGTTCTGCACACACTAAACAGCCCTGGGCAGGTCATTCTATACAAGCACCAAAGCAAGCAGCCCAAAACCTGCACAGAGGACTTTTTTTATGGACTTTGCTAAAAAGCCTTGCAGAAAAGTCCAACAGAACTCCCCACTCTCCACAGGAAATGCTTAAACACCTGAAGTGCGGAGCAATGTCCTCTTTTTTCTGCTTGACTCCTACTAACTCACTACATTGGTACTTCCAATTTCCACCACCAAAATGAAAGTTAATTCCTCAAGCACAAGAAGAAGCTCGTTTATTTTCTCCCAAATGCCCCTTTTTAAAAGCATTTCACATTGCTTGGAGGAAGGCTTTACATCCTAAAATTCATCACTGTGATGGGAGGGTTGCAATTTCGCATGCCTTGCTCAAACAGGAATGACTTCTTTAATTGGGAGAAAAATGAATTTATTTGTTTTGAAAGCATTAATGTTTTGAATTTGGCAGAGAAAACTCCCTGAACCTATTTGCTCTCAGCTAAGCAACAAATAACTTGGACTTGGACCTGCAGTCACGTACAGGGAAGATGCAGTGGAAGAATATGAACTTTTGGCAGGAAACAAGGCCATTAAGGAGTGGGAAGCTTCATGTTTCTTTGATAGTTTCTACATTTAATAAACATGAATTAAAGTCGAAACAACTGCTTCAGTCATACAGGAAGAAAACCAAGACTAATATAATCATGCATAGAATTAAAGGTATGTTTTCTAGAATATTCCATTCAAGGCAAAAAGAAAGTTTAAAAAAAAACCCACAGAAGGTCTATTTTAAAGGTTTTTTTTTAATTGTTGTTTTGGGTTTTTTTTTGTTTGTTTGTTTTTTTTTAAGTAGAATAAAAACACCTCAAATCTTCTACATTACATAAAACATGGTTTTCCACTCTGGCGTGGATAATGCATTTCCTTGTAGAGTTTGGGGATATCCTAAACAGCAAGAATCTCATTTTCCTTTGCTTCCAACCTAGACCTTTCCAGTAAGTAAGTGTTCACATCTCCTGGGACCAGCATTAGGAACAACAATATTTGAACAAAGGGCTCCTTTGGTCACTTTTTTTTCTTTACCATGATCTGACCTTAAGCTGCACAGTCAGAATTCACCTTGTGTCCTGCTTTGGTAAATCTGGGTAAATCAGGCTAGAATCCCCTCCTGCAGATAATTGTCATCATGTGGATGGAAAAGAGAATAATTCTGGAGACAACTGAAGTGAGCTTTTAGAGAAACAACACGTTTAGTACCAAAATGCATTTCAACACGATTTTTATTGCACAATTGAAAAGGCTTTGAAAAACTAAACAAGAAGCTGACTCATGCACCTGTATAATAATAATAAGAAGCTGCTGTTTGATTTCTACATTTTGAGCCAAAGCATATGAAGCCATAAAAACAAAGCAGCTCCTTGCAACAGGCTCATAATGAACCTGGGACTGTCTCTCCCTCACTTTGCAAAGCTGCTTTCACAACGAAGCGTTTGGGATTCTGGCACAGGACTTGCTCCAAACTATAAAATTCTGAGCATGATTTAACATGAAAATCTGAGGACATCATGGCTTTTGGAGGCTTCCTATATGAAGCTGTAATTTCCTCCCAGCTTCTTGTTGGAAAAAGAGAGAATTCTTTATTCCTGCTGTAGTTCAGAGCTGCTCGTCTGAAAAGAGGAATGGCCACGTTGCTGGGCTGTGTATTCATCCTCTGCACTTCCCCTTCCTCTCTCCCCTGCTGCTGCTTATTGTCATCACTGACTTGAGATAATACATGCTGGCATTTTTAGGAACACAAAAATATTTATAAAATCTGGCCTAATTACAGTCTCCCAGAACTACCTGCCTTCCCTCCTTTCTCTCAAGACCTCTTTGCTAACTGGGTTTTCTGCATTTTCCAGGACCTTGTTCAGCAACTCTGGTGGCACTGCTAATGCTGCTGTGAAGAAAACTAATTTACCTGCTTTTTCCTTCTAAGAAAAAAGCATTCAAGTTGCTTTTAAATGCCAAAAGAACAACAGCTGCTTTGTGATCTTAAAATGAGCATGAGAGATACATGTATCTTGCTGCAATAAAGCAGGAAGGAATAGATATACCTACAAACTAACCAGCAGGTTAAAAGACAGGAATTTGAAGTTTTTGCTAACATACCAGCTTTGATCCCGAAGAACAAAAACCCTGGTTCACAGAATATTAATAGATGCATCTTCCATGTGTGTAGGGAAATGCTTTACTTGCCAGCACAACACAACCACCCTTTAATAAGAACATCTATAACTACACACAGCAACTCCAGCAGTTTGGGACCATGTAAAATGCAACATGCAAAGAACATTTTTAGGCAATGAATTAACTGCCAAGGAGAGACACTGAAGACTCATTCACTCGTAAAATTCAAAGACTCTGGAAAGCAAAAGCCCAGAAAAAAATAACCCCACAACAAACCACGTGCCTTAGTCAAGCTGAGCATCGAAGGCATTGAAAACTGAACTGCAAGAGATCAGCACTTCAAAGGAGAATATGGATACAATTTCTAAAAGGAGAGAAGCTATCCATGAAATAACTGAGCACTTTAAAAACTTTCATTCTCTCACTAAGCAGTATCAAGAATAAGTGAAATCAGAAGCAGGCTCACTGCTCCAGGGAAGCCCCTTCCCAGAAAGAAAATGATCCCAGTGTACACAGTCCAGGAAAAAACCTCAAGTGACAACTCCAGGAACTCCTACAACCCCTTCTATCTCAGTCAGTCTTTTTTATGAAAATAGTATCCATTTAACAGAACATACCTACCATTTCTGAACCACTCCAATTTCAAAAGGAAAAATAATACATTAATCTCCCATGCGTGGGACCTGGGAGGCACCCAGGAATCTTTCCTGAAGAAAAGTGCTCCATAAATATAAAATATGTAATTGACACCTCAATGACCCTATCATGGGGAGCTATTGAGGGAAAGTCTCTTCTTCAGCTGCATGGAAGCAGTTCCCATCATCCTTTTTGGTACAGAATGAATAAGATTTCATCATCATTGAAAATAATGTACTTTTTAGGTACATCAATTCAGAAATCTGCTTGATGACCTTTAGATTTTGATTATAATGGCCTTTTTGTAATTATATATACATTTTTATTGGAATATTTAAAATGCTATTGAAGGTGAGATGAACAGCAGTTAAAAGAGAATGAAATCAATGTGGTTATCTATGCAGGTAATCAGAAAACCTTTTTTAAGGCTTCTTTTTTTAACTTTCAGGGTTTGGGGTTTTTTTTTGTATTCAGCACTAGGTGAAGTTTCTGTTCTAAGCTACCTAATGTCACAAAATTTCCTGAATGGCATAGTTCAGTATCAGATAACAGAGAAGTACTTTATAAAACAGAACTGAAGAAGACACCAGAAAAATAATTAATCTCATTAAAAGACCTTAGAAATTTGGCCCTTTGCAAACTGAAAAAGGAAGTGAGGTTCAAACACAGGTTTCTTCAGTAATAGCGAAATAATATGCAGGTAATTAGGATTTTGGTGTTTATTGCTGCACATCAGTATGTTAAGCACTTCCACTGTAAGTGCTCTCAGGATCACTAAAAGATCTTTTCCACAAATGAAGCACATTTTTAAGTGAGTCTCAATATCACTACCAGAAAAAAATCTGGTTGGCACAAGGACTGAAAGAGGAAAACTCCTACAAATTTCAACTCACAAAGAAACATGATTTTAATAAAAAGAGGATTTGCTTCAGAAATTGTCCTTTTTATCAGCAGTAAAAGTGCTGCAATTTTAAGATGTTGCTCAATCATTTTAAGATTTTAGGAAACTGTTTGAAAGTACTCTCTAATAAAAATATAACCAATAATAGAAGGATGTTGTAGCAACTAAAAGGGTATTAAAATTGTGCTTTTGTTAGTTCTGAGTTAAGGAACAATGGCAGGATTAGCAGGAAACTATTACGAAATTAATCTGATTAATGCCTTATAAATAATGAAGCCGTACTTAAAAGGGTCCACAAGCTCCACCATGTCAGAACATGGGTCTAACACATGATGCAAGACTAAAAAGGAGGATATTTTCCCTACTAATTAAACAGCAAAAACTGAATCCTCCCAAAAATCAAGTAAGAACAAACAGGGAAGGGAAAAAAAACAGTATGACTTGTAAAAACACAATAAAATTAACTGCAACCAACTCCACCCTCTTCATAACCAGTCCCAGAGGAAAGAGCAAGACTTTATTCTTGTCGTGTTGCACACTATCACAATTTCTGCACACAAATTCCTCTTCTCTTGGACTTTTTTGTTAGAAGGATGCAAAATTTTTCTCACCAAAGCACCAGCACGGGCAGGAGAAGGACAGTCCCTCCACACGGGATAAGCACAGCCTTCATCCAGCTCTGTTCAAAGCCACAGCCAAGTGGATAAAAACCCATTTCAGTTATTTCAGGTCCATTTTGTGGACCATGGTAAAAACCAGTTAAATGCTGTTCATCGCTTACCTGCTAAAACAAGTCTGAAATCAGTGCTTACAGCCATTATTCCAGCTCCAGATGAAATGAGCTGGGATAAAATTGACACACCAGTATCTTGTCTGAATGCTGGTCCCAGTGTTGAATGAGTCCTGGTAGTGCTATTCTGGCAGTTTGGCCTTGGCTCTGAAAAATCCATTTTGGGGCTTAAAAAAACCCCAACACCACCTCCACAACCTTTTCCTTTTTAAAAAATAAAGCAAGATTTGTTGTCAAGAGTAAAATCATAGAATCACAGAATGGTTTGGGTTGAAAAGGACTTTAAAACCAACTCTTCCAACCCCCTGCCATGGACAGGAACACTTTCCTCCAGACCAGGGTGCTCCAAGCCCTGTCCCACCTGGCTTTCCCCCTCCTCCTCACAGTGGAGGAAACCTCCATTACTTATTACCAAAAGTATGTTTTGTGTTGTAAATGGTTTTCAGGATTCTGAAAAGACTGATTTTTAATGACCCCAACTCACTTTCTGAATAAAATACAATCAGGGAAGAGAAAACAAAAGGTCCCAGAATCAAATCTCCTCGGGAGCGAACGGCGCGTTACCGAAATCCCAAGGGTGGCTCCTCTCCCTTTACACCCACTGGACACAACCACCACTCCAGGGCTGCCACACACAGCCACAGCCCTCCCTGAGACCTGACACGCTCTTCTCTTCCCAGATGAGCAGAAATGCAGCTGTCCCTGCCCACAGCCACAGCGCAGCAGAGCCGGGGCAAATCCGCAGATCCCGCTGCCTCAGGGTTATCCACGCTCTGCAAACAGCCCGGGCTCCGTCTCCTGCTGACTCCTGGGCACTTCTCACCCTTGCAGGGTTTTTCTGGAGCTCTTCAGCCTCAGTGCAGGTCCCCAGCTGGGGGATCAGCTGCCTCACCCAGGGCAGGGACAGACACAAGTGATGGTGCTGAACCTACAGACCTCACTCTGCTTCAGCGGCTCCAGGAGGAGCTGCTTCACACCTTGCACTCCCCCTCCACACCTAACAGCCCTCATCTCTACCTGTGGCTTCAATTACAGAATATTCTGAGCTGGAAGGGCCCCACAAGGATCATCGAGTCCAACTCTTCAGTGAATGGTCCATAGAGGGACCAAAGCCCTGGAGTTATCAGCACCATGCTCTGACCAACTGAGCCAATCTCATGGTCACTGTTTAAAATATCAAGTTAAAAAGGGAAGGGAATGTAAGTTCTGCTCTGAATTATCACCAAACTACTGCCAGGACCTCAGACAGACCTCTGACCTTGCATGTAATTTTTTTTTCCAGTGGGATACAACTATGATGGAGTTTAAGAAGATCTGGAGGGAAGGTAGCATGAAGTGCTGAATTCTATCATTATTCAAGAAACACTAAAATTGAAGAGAAGTTACTCCTGCCCCCAGAGAATGGGTCATGTTGAAAGGGACCTCACTGGACCATCTGGTCCAGCAGAGTCATCCCAGAGAATATGGCACAGGATTGTGTCCAGATAGTTCTTGAATATCTCCAATGAGGGAGACTCCACAACCTCTCCACTCAAATTTTACTTATCTACAGCACTCAATATCCAAGACACCACCTGCATCTATCTCAAAACCATCTCTGTATTTTATGTATACTTTCTATTGTTTCCACAGTTTGCTGTATTGAAAAAAAATTCCTCCCAAATAAAAGCCATCCACCCTCAAACATCATTAAAATGAGGTCAAAAAGAAAACAGTACAGAGAAGGAGCACTTCAGCAGTGATTTCACATTTTCAATCATGCCCCTTTCAGCAGGCAGCTGGTATGAAATGCTGCTGCTGTTTGAGCAAGTGTGTGACATTCTGTGGTGTTCTCAGGACATGGCTCTGTGGGGAGCAGCAATGCTCCCCTGCAGGAGCTCAATCACCAGTGTTCCCAGCTTTCCATCCAAATAAGCAAATGGCTTCCTTAAAGGCAGCTGCTGGGCAAGGCTGCAGTGGAGAAAAATCATCTTCTCAATAGGTCATCTCAGAATCTTGCAGATTCATGAAGCTCAAAAGGCTATAATCTATCTATCTATCTTCTGAAAGTTTGGCAATATTCTCTGTATTCCTTGCCTTATCAATGAGAAAGATGAATCCAGTCAATGAGGACAAAATGAAGAAGATACTGGTAAATTATATTAATAGCAAAAGAGGAAGATGCTTAGAGTTACATTTACTGCATCAAAAGGACAAAGGGATGTGGAAATATTACTTGAAAATACATCCTGCAGAATGACATTTATTTATTTTATTTATTCTTGGCTAACTAAGAAAATGCCATTAAATGTTCCACTGACCATGGCCAGTTTGGGCTCTGAGTTAGCTTTATTGAAGCTGATCAACCCCAGTACTGTAATCCTAATTAAACACAGATCTTTGACAGCACTGGTCTAAATTTGTTTGAAAGGAATTGGGGCTTTAAAACAAGAAATTACTCTGAGTCATGGAAGGCAAGAACTGCAGAATGCCACTTACCAGAAAGACATCCCGGTGCCACATTGCTGCCTCTTTGGGCAAGGGCCAGATGCAAAAAGGAGGAGGTGTAAAGGGGGTGGGTGTATATATGTGTGTATATATATCTAAACTATTTCTTTATAGGGTATTGCTGCTGTGCCAATCAAGATAAGTGAAAATATTTAATTTTGGAAACTTTTGCAGAGTAAGAATTTTGCAAGTCATGTCCATGGAATTCATCAACTCTGGCTAAGGACAGAGTGAAAAATCATGGTAGTTACAGTGGTTATGGCAGTTTCATTAATGACAGTTATAAGTCATAATCAAAGTATAAAATTTATTTTTTGCTGTTGGAATTAAGCCAAAGTATTAATCCCAAGGGTGTTCCCTGGGAATTCAAAGTAAAGCTACAACTATAAAAGCCCATCAGTGAAGGAGTTTCAATGAACTACCAACATAACCAATCTTCTTGTCAAAGCCACTATCTACCACTGAATTAAAATACCCAATGATCTGGCCCTGGAGCAAATGTTTAGAGAAATACAGGGCAACACATTAATTCAGTTCTCCATATCAGATTATTAATAGGTGACAAACCAGGAACTCATTATGGCACTGAAACAAGTTTAAGGAAGAGATAATCACATTACTTGAATACTCAAGGATAAAAGCTGGATTAGATTGGCTGGGCAGGATCTCAGAAGTCCAGAGAACAGAGAGCTGTGCCTCTGCCATCTGCACTACAACACTGAAAGCTGAAAAATCACTTGAAATGCATTATTCTGTCTTGTACATTAAGTAATTTCTTCTGCCAGCTCCCTGTAACTCCCTGAATTTGGTTGTGGAATGTTTGAGAAAACTGATTCAAGAGAAGAGAAAGAAGAAACTAACTATTTAAATATGAAATCAGGTATTGACAGGACAGAAAATACAATGGTCTCAAAGGTCCTATAAGCTGAGTGATGGAAAAGAAGAAAAAAATTGGGATTTCTGAGGATATTTTAATTTGCAACTCTGACTTAATCCCTTTAAGTGCAGACACAGTTTTGATCAATCTAAAGACCATCTTTTTGGGGTTTACCCCCCTTTTAACTGTGTTAAACTCTTAAAAACAAGCATACTACATCCAGACCTACTCTGTTTATGTGGCATCACTGCAATTACCTGATGAGAATTTTCTGTAACTCTCCTCACGACTGCAATTTCACGGAGCCAAAACGACAGAAAACGAAGCAGAAAAACAGAGGAATGGCTCAAAAATGATGATTTTGCTATGGGAAATTGGGATTTGCCACCTCAGATTAGTGGGAGCTGTAAAGTGGGCGTTGGTGATGGGGAGTGCAGGAATTGGGGATGATTCCCTGGTGAGTTAAGAACAGCTCTGCAGGAGCAGGGACACTTCCCAGTGCCACAGGGACACCAAGAGCAGCCACCCCAGCAGCGATGGGGGAGAGGCAGCAGAACTGTCCTGCTCAGCCCTTTATGAGAAATCCACAGGGAAATCCAGAGTTCAATTGTGAGAGGAGGGAGGAGAATCCACAGCCTGTCAGGCTGTCGGAAACAAAAGAGGGTCATCGTTTCAGCCATTCAAACAAGTCACTTGTAGCCCAAATCCAACAAGATTCTTATCACTCACCCTTGATTTTAACTAGTAGTATTTAATTAATTTGGCAGAGCTACACAATGCCTTCCTGAACGATATCCAGCTCCCCTCTTGGGTTCCTTCTGTAATCATTTCCTTTGATTAACTTCACTATATTTACTCAAATTAACCCGTGTATTTCATACATGTTACAACAAATTAGGAGAGGAGAATTAAAAAGCTGCTTGCCAACTTAAAAACTGAGTGAGTGGAACTTTTGGAATTAAAGCAGAGAGAGTTATTAGCTGATTATTATATGGAGAATGTTCAGAAGAAAGAACATGCCCTTTCCATTTTCATTTTGTATTACTAGTGATTACATGATATATCTTAAATTATAATTTGAGGTAAAACTATGATTAAAAATAATTTAAATATTGCACAACAAGTTAATTGCTCTGGAATTTCTTCATCTTTGTTCCTGTTCTTTGATTCAAAGATTCTGTGTGCAGGGTATCTGCTCCACGAGTCCCACCCAAAGTGGGGGGCCAAGACCCTTGAGCACATCCCTTTGTGGCCTTTTCCATGGACAGAGAAAGGGAAACCATGAGCTATCACTTTTCCATATCCCATGTTTGCTGCAAAGCATTGCTGCATGCACTGGGGCAGAGCCACATGGCAGTTCCACCTTCCTACAAAACCTTTCAGAATTAACAAGGTAAAACAGAATAAAGGAAATTACCAATCCTCTCTCAGCCATCCAAAAAGTACAAGGAAGGAGAGGTGGAAGCTAACACCTGCTTTGTCACTGACACAAACCAAAAGGATTTAATCACAAATCCTTGTGTTTTCAGCATCAGACAGACTTTCTGAAAGAGCCCAAATAAAGTCTTCATGACATAAATTATAATTCAGGAGATGTTCACCTTAAAGCCATAATCTCTCTTTGCACTGCAAGTGGAAAAGCTTTTACAAGGGAAACTACCTCAGTAGATCAGAATTAAACCCTTTGTGCAGGGCATGGACAGCTCTTGTTTAATTCCACGTTATCACTTCAGCAAAGGGATCCTGACCCAAATCCTCAGGGAATTCACATCCTCAACCCAGACCTCGTCTCAGGTCTTCAGATCCTTCACTGGGGGATGAGTTGTCTGGGAGCAAACATTCTCAGTCAAAACTTTATCAAAGCATCTTCCCATGAAAAGTCATTTTGGTCAACTGGAACTTTAAGACAATTCTTTTAGGAGAACTTTTCCCAAACACCTCTCCTTGGGGAATACTGCACTTCCAGCTTGGAGGCCAATAACAGGCTTACACATGATAAGATGGAGCCAACCCAGAATAAGGCAGTTGGTGAAATTCAAGAGTCCTGTTAGGACCTGCTCACTTCAGTCAATGAGAAAAGCAAGAACTTCAGGCAACTTTCTGTAGTTGGGGTCAAATTAGGGGAGAGGAGAAGCTGTGAGCTTTGCTGAGCTTTTCAGTGCAACCACAGAGCACTGGCCTCCTCAGATGAAGAAAAAAAGGAATAAAGACAGGGACTATGCCCATGTGCAAGGGGAGAAGCCATCACAGCTCAGGAACTCTACTGAAAGCACTTTTGTTCAATTTTTACAGGGAGTTTTATCCTGCAAGATCTGAGTCTTGAGAAACACGTTACAAAAACACGTGCAAATAATCCCACGTGAGGATTACTGATTGCTTTGCCAGTCTTGAAAGAAATGCCTAACTTTTAAGCAGAAATAGATATAAAATTGATCAATGTAAAAACCATCTGCAAGCAAGGGCCTAAGAATACATGGGCAGTGCAAGATGAGACCATCTCCTGTAGCAGCTGGATCTGCTTAAACCAGCACAGAGGTTCTACCCAGAGGTTTGTTTTTTCAGTTTTTCCTCTACTGTGCATTTCTACTTTGCTACTTTACATGGATTTAAGAGAACCAGCCAGAGTAAGTACAAGCTGAAGTACATAAACTAACTTCTTGTATAAATAAGCCACCAAAATTACTCAGACTACCGACCTGACAAAAACAATACTAAAGCTTTAACCATCTCCAAGGGAAGAAAACACCACCATTAATCTTGCCAACAAAATAAAAAAGGCCTGAGCTGTTAAATCTCTGGTAAGAGACAAACCCATGAGAGAGTCATTATGATACTAATCTGATTAGTCAGAATCACTAAAGAGTTGAGGAGAGATGGTCAAATGAAGAGAATTCAGGCAAGGAGGAAGCGCTGCAATTCCCTGAGAAACACATCTTCTGTGTCCACTTGGTGCTCAAAACTCTCCTCAGTCTCACTCACCATTCTAAGAGAGAAGGTATTATCTTGTCCTGCCACTCAGGGAAAATTCCATGGCCTTGTAGATGAAATCTTGGCCTTGGAACTGGCTGGTTTGTACAGCACTCAGTGCTGTGGCTCTACTGATCCTGTACAGAGCTCCACCTTTGCCAGGCTAAGGGCTAATTGCTATTAAGAGACATCTTGATGGTCAGCAAATAAAAATGAAAGTTTTATCCTACAGGCATTTGCAATCTATATGTAGAATTACAGTGCAACTTGTACAGGTTTTTAGAAAGTCCTGCCTGATGCTTCCTGCTCCTCAGCAAAGGAAGGAGAGAAAAAAAATGTGTCTCAACAGAAGCTGGACTAAGAGCTCCTACCTGGTTTTCACAGTGCCAGATGCCAGAACTAAACATGTGAAATTGTAGCTGATAATAATTCTGATAGCACAGTAAACACAGACAGTACTTTCAATGTAACACAAAACTTGTGCTGCCATTCCTGGCAGAACTTCCCTGGCACGGGAGTGTCCTGGGTGTGAACTTTTCCTCATGGAAAGTTCCCTGTTGATCCTGCTGCCATCTCATCCCCCTGCTCAATAACCAGGAAACTCCAGCTCCTGCTGAACATTTCTCCTTCACAGCTGAGAGGGAAGTTTTTTGGGGAATGTCAGCCTTTGGCTTGGTTTCCTGCATTTCCAGGTCCAACCTGAGGACCAGAATAAACACAAAATATTCACAGAGTGTTCAGTAGTCCCAGAACACAAATTTGCCCTGAAAGTCCAAACAAGATTTTCATGATACAGATTCAGTGATTTCTTCCTCCAAAAGAAGGTGTCAGAGGATATGGGGCAGAAAGCATTTTACTGGCATCACTCAGGATAGACTTGAAACAAATCAGGGTAAGTGGGTAAGAATCTAATATAAACCTTTAATAGAAAAACTTAAAGAGTAAATGCGAAGCAAACAACAAAACAGCAAATTCTGTACAACAAAATACCAAATTTATACAACTAGGAAGCTTCCTCAATGTAATTAAGATGTTTTACATGTTGAAAAAGGATTTCTACATCTAATATTTTTTGTAAATTCCATATTTTATAAATTATCGATCCCAAGAGTTTAATTTTAAAGAATGTAACTGATATTGTCTGCAAACAACCTGACTTTTACTGTTCTCACCAAGTGACCATGAGCCACCTCCTAATTAACTCACACAGAAGAAACACAATAGAGAGGTGCAGCTGAAATCTTAAAAGCCTGAAGATTTATTGATGGCAGGACCACAGATTTCAGACAATCTGTGTTATCTGGGAAGTGCTGATCTACAAAACATTTTAGTGTTCATCTACAAAGCATTTTACAAATACTAAAGCAATACCTACTGCTACTTCTCCTTCACACTGACTCACTATGTCATGTTGTACATAAAAATTTGGCATTTACCCCCCACTTCAGCAGAACACAGAACACTCCACAAGAGTTACTGAGAAGTCAATCTACTCATACTGAAAAATGTGGTTTTGATACCTCAGTATGTCACAAAATGCAGTTTTACACTGAACAAAAACACAAAAAAGGGAAATAATAGAAAAATACACATTTTTTTCCAAATAATTAAATGAAATGTTTAGATAGTTGACCTTTACCAGCCTTTCCTTACAGGAAGCAGCCTGTGTTGTACTACACCTAATTTAATTTTCTGTTTCTTCCTTTCTGCTCTTAAATACCAAAGAAACACATAAAAGCATCATAGGGCACATCCACCACTGCTGAACGGGCATGACACACCTGTCCCAGTGAAAACAACTACTGTTCTTTAGAATTCTGGGAAACCATTGAAGATATTTTTAGAGTATTGATAAGTGAATAATCTTTGGGTTAAAGAATTCCAATTAAAAAGCAATTGTTCTCCTTTCTGGGAATTTGCTGGTACCAGTCTAGGAACTCCACCCAGGAGCTTTGGGAGTTGTCTTTTCTTAGTCATCCAGCTTTGGAAAGTCTCCAACCAAAGATCCCAACCTGAAAGACCCTGCTTTTAAAAAGATAGATTTCATTGTATTTATCTAGTAAGCATCTTTTTTTTTAAATCCAGGCATGGATATTAATAAAAGTCACTAGACCTCTCAGAAATTGCTCTATTTCAAAGATTTAAATACCTTTCTTTTACTTTGGCTCCAGAATGTTCATCTCATAAAGTGACTGCACTGGAGACCAAACACCAAGGTTCTTTTTGCTCAACCCTTTATTAAACAAACACCACTCTGCTGTTGGCACCACAGTGATTGCAGATCATTGTATAAAATCCCAACTACAAACACAGGATTTGTTCCTAAACAAGAGGGGGGGGAAAGGGAGTAGCAGCTACAAATACACCTCCTTGCCATTTGGAACCCAGGTTTCACTGACATTTTCAAGCCAATCTTTTAGATTATAGAAACTGTCAACACAGGAGAAAACGTGCAAGTTTTACTAATAGACACTTCAATATTGTGTCCAAGGGTCTTAAATAATTGAATTAAAACCCAGGATGTTTCAAGCACAACATATCTACTACTAGTTATCCCTTTTTTATCTTCTGTGGCCAACAGATGCAGCTGTTGAATGTTCTGAACTTTAATTCCAACATTAGATTCTGATTGCTGGCACAAATTTTAAATGATTGAAGAATATTAAAGCATGGAACACACTAGGTTTTATGTAATATATAAATTATAACATATCTAACAACAGGCAAATCTTTCCATAAGACTGGGTTATTGGAATACTAATTACCAATTTTCCTACTCTGGGAGCAAGAAAAAATCAGTACACTGGTAAAATTAAATTATCCGTTTCAATAAAAAAATACTTTATTTCTTAACAGCAGAGATTTGGCAATAAGATTTTATATAACATCATTTACACCTGATTGCATTTCACTTCCAATTTTTTTAATCCTGCTAGGTACAAAGCAAATACTTATGAAAGGGACATGCAGCTAATGCCAAAGTTTCAATTATAGCCCTTCCTATTCGGCAGCAGCAAGTCAGGACTTGTGAGCTTTGCTCTCTTCCTTCAGATCATTGCTGAAGGAAGAAAGAAACCTGGAGATGCTGTTGGCATTTAAGTATCTGCTTATCCTTAAAAGCTGCAGATGATGCTGCAGATGATGCCAAGCACTTTGTATTTACTTGTATCAACAGGGGAAAATCCCCACTTTTTCACCCTCTTTTATAGAGCTGAAAATAACACCAACCATCAAAGAACTGTTACTGGGAATACACAACTTACAAGTGTTCAAATTTTATCTTATATTTTTTCAAGTTCCTCTCCTCCTCCCCCTTTTGCTGAGTTATATGTACAGGGATAAAGTAGAGGTGTGTTTTAAAAGGCTACACTCTAAAAAGATTGTCTAATTAAAGGAGTAAATGCAGAAAACAGGCAGCAATTCCCCCAAATCCTCCCAAATGCCAATTCCCTCTCCCATCTGTGTTCTGAAGCGTGAAGGTATTCAAAAAAACGAAACAATGTGCCTAAGAACTTAGTGTGTGATCACTGCAGCAATAAGAGTGACTTTTGGAACAATTATCCAAGTTTTTCATCCAAGGTCTGTGCCTAGACAATCCCTGTTTTAAGGTCACAAAAATGAGTGTGTGATCAGATTTATCAAAATCCTCATACCCACCAAAAGCTGCTTCTGTTTCTAAACAGCCATCCAACAACATGCACTCTGCCAACTAATCTATCTCCCCAAAATACTTCTAATATTTCAAAAGCTCACAGACACAACAGGTTGTCTCTTTCATCTTTAAAAAAAAAGTAAAATAAAAGGTGTGCAGAAATCTTTTTTCCTTGCCCCATAATTACAATTATTTGGAAAACAGAACAGTGATATTTAATTTTGGACCAGCAACTGGTTTTAAGAGTCAATACCCCACAAGACATATCATTTACCCTTATGTATCTTACCCAGGTACTGCTCACATAAAAAAAGATTCCTTTTCAGATGCTATTTTCTAAGACTTCTTTATATGCATTCACACATTTAAAAATGTGCCAACACTATTGTTAAGACAGCACTCAGTGGAGAAGCCTGTCCATTGGAGGGATTCTGTAGCCCACTTGCTCTAAGATACTATAACCAGTTTCATCTCTAAGCAGAAGTACTTTTATGTGTGTACATACACATAAATATAAATATGCAAATATACACCCAGAGAACATCCGAGTGCCTTTTTGCCAGCTCGCAGTTAGAGAATTCCAACAGAAATTGAAGTAAACAACATGAATTCACAGATTACTTTCTTTAATAAGTAATCCTGCAGGCTGGGTTTGGGTTTTTTTAGAGCAAGTTATCACTTTTGGGAGATCTGCAAGCAGCATCCTCCACAACAGATGGGGTGAGGGTGAAGGCCCGTGGAGATGCAGCTGAGCATCCAACGGTGCTGCGCTCACACCCTCCAATCCTCACACTCAGTGCTGACCAAGGACAAAGGCCTCTAGCACTGAAAAGCCACTATTTAAGTCTAAAGATACTCATTTTTTGGCAAACACTATTAGTGATCAGCAGAGCTTGTCTTTATGTGGCACCATCCATGGGGAAGAAGCCCTCACGCACTAATCTCACTAATCTCCGGAGCAGGGGGAATCACTGTTCAAAATGCTATTTAGACAGACAGGCTTCTGTGCAAGTCTGCTACACAGGCTCATCAAACTCATTAAACCCAGCTTTAAATCCCAGGCTTGGGAGTGTAATCCCTTTAAGAAACCTGCAGACTAGGCTGAGAGAATAAAAATATGGTAGTTACTGAACTGAAAGATGCACAAGCGCTGCTCATCTTGTGGTCAGTGTGGGAGATGGACACACCATCTTCTGAGCATCACCAGTGACATGGAATAATGTCCTTGGAAACCACACACAGAGCTTGTGTCTTTCACCTCAACAGCAGAAAGGACAGACCTGCAGCAGCATCCATCCTTCAGCCTCTACCCCATGTGGAAATGCCTCCCCTTGCTCATGTAAAAGTTCTGTTGGAGCTGGCACAGCACAGAATTAGTGACTGTCCTTCATGGAGGAACAGGAGATGGCTGGAATGCCACCTCCCACTGGCAGAGGCAGTGTTTGGATGGGCAAGGTGAGCTCTCATGCTTTGCCACACTGCACAGCCTTGGAAAAATCCTCCATGGGAGCCATAAAATGCTGTGCCACCGTCGTGCCTTTGGACAGCCCCAACAACTGACCTGCATCTTCCACACGTGTGTAAAGGAACTGCAGAGCTGATTTCCAGGTCTCCTCCTGCCTACAAAGCTGTTGTTGCCCATGGGGAGACTGGAAAAACCCAAATCCCGTGCTAAGGCTGAGAGGAGGCAACGTGCAACATCACAGGCTTTGTATTTACAGAGAGAGAAAAGCAAAAGCTGCCACTGGAAAAGGCTGCAAGATGCAGGAGTTGTAGAGAGAGGTTCTCTGCACAGGGGAGCCCAGCAGCAGCAGGCTGCCTTGGGGAATTCTGCCCAGAAGTCATGGCACTGGCATGTTTTTAATCACTCCAGCCCTGAGCAGAGTGCAGGACTGCAAACTGCTGGGCAGGTTGTGTCCTCTCAAGTGACCATCAGCTGACTGCAGGAAAAAAATCTATGGACTGAACTGCAGCCTTCTGATACCAGCGTTTTTAGGTAATATAACAGCATGTCACTTGAAAATGTCAGCAGGAGACTGGATACAAAGCTTCCTAGTACAGTGACTAGACAAAATGTAAAATAAAATGAAATTAGAAGGTTCCCTATGGGGTCAGAGCAGTAAAACCGATTCTGATTAAGTTGCATTACCAGACAGAAGCA
Organism: Climacteris rufus; assembly: GCA_013398175.1. Classification (NCBI taxonomy): domain Eukaryota; kingdom Metazoa; phylum Chordata; class Aves; order Passeriformes; family Climacteridae; genus Climacteris; species Climacteris rufus. Next base: position 62,620 of record VZRZ01001588.1, on the reverse strand, counting down.
GGATCTCAATAATTTACAGCCAGAGACAGGATAAGTGTCCATTAGCATTAGTGTCTATGGATGTACACTTTCTTTTTTTCCACATTTTTAAGGCCTCTGAGACCACGTCTGGGCCTCTGTCTTCCCCTCTTCCTGGCTCTAAATCATTGAAGTAAAACCCCTTACACCTCCAGGCACAAGAGGAGCCCTCTTTAGCATCCTCTCCACCCTCAAAGGGTGGTAAGGAAGAAGGCAAGATTATTTGAAGTTAATCTGGACACATAAATGGTCTCTAATGGTATCTAGAACACAAAATTCAGGATAATTTTAAAAAGTTATGAGGTTGGGCATGATCCAAATTCAGATGAGCACAGCACAGCAGGATGTTCTGCAGATGTGTCAGTGACACTTAAGTTTAGTTGTCCCTGATTTTTGTCTTGTTTTGTTTTTAAGAATTGCCTGTCAGCACCAGCAATCTTGGAACACTGGGAGCCAAACAAAGAAGGACTGGAAATAAAAAAATAAGCTCGACCAATCATTACAGAAACCTGGTCTCATTATATTAATTGTGTCTAAACCTCCATCCAATGTGTTCTTGCCCTTTTCCCCTTCCAGAACCAATGCAGAGTGGCTCCACTCGTTTTGTGCCTCCTCCACTAATGAGCAGCCACACGCCACTTCAATGCCTCTTCCCTCCCAGGAATCATTACCTCAAGAGTTACAGCTAATTTGACAAAAATCTGTTCTGCACCATCATCCCCAGGTTCTGGAGGTTTAAAGAAACCACTGAAGGCACTTGCTGACAGGTCAGAACAGCTCTCCATTGGTCTCCAACAAAACCAATGAGTAAGAACATCTGGGTAGAGGTTTGGAGGTTTGTTTTTTTTTTTTTTTTAAATAACTGCTTTATATTCAAGGTACCTGCACTTTCCCATGTGCATTTTTGCAAGGAGTCGTACAAAGTTATTCCTCTTGCTCCCCCAAATTTCAGAGATTGAGGGATTTTTCCGACTGTGAGTACAATGAAATAAATAAATCATTACAAAACAAACCAGCAAGACTGTAGTGATGGTTGTTCCTTACTGCATCCCCAGTTTTAGGGTGGGCAAAATAACCCAGCACTGCTTCTCATCCCCTTGGGATGAACTGGGATCATCTCCATGGGTTTTACCCCTCCCTGGTGCTTTCAAGTGAGTGAGGAAGGTGAATAAAGAGCTGCCAGACATTTCTGCAGCTGATGAGCACCAGCCACCCAAGAGGTGCTTGCATGATTTTGTGTATAGAAAGCTTGTAAAGCACTTTGGGAAGCTGCAGGATGAAAAGGACTATATAAACGTAAGATATTATTATTATTAAACCAGTGATCTGACAAGAAGAGACAGCTCTTCAAATCTCTACAACAGCTTGAGCTGAAGAGATCAGGGAGTCCAATTTGAAAAAATAATAATTTGAAACGAATTGGAGGATTAGAAGTGGCAGCTCTTTTGTGGATTCTCCATGGCAGGTAAATTTAGTAGGCTACTTTAATTTTGCATCGTTTTAACTCCTGGCAATGTCCTGTGCATTGAATCTGACAGAGAGACAGAGTGTTTGAAGCTGTCGTGGCTACATTTTAGTCTCCCAATTTTACAATCAGTGTTTGAATCTGCTACTACAACTCTGGGTACAGAGATCAGAGGCTTATCAAAGAGGCATCCATTTCAAAGACAAGCAGTAGCTTTGACTTCATTCCTTCAATGCTTAAAATTCCTGAAAAAGCAGATGAGCATACCACAAAACAGGTCTGAAGGAAATCTCTCTATCGGCTGTAAACCTATTTCAGTATTAATTTTTTAAGGATCTATTTTGGTCTCAAGTAAAATGAGTGTGTTCAGCAGAGATAATCCTCTCAACAGGTGAGCTTAATATATCTGCCTTTTCCTGTGAGTGACTGAAAGAACATTTTAAACTTATTGCTTTTTCAAGCATTAATTGAAGAACTACTTCAACCAGTTACCTCATTTTGTTTAAATCTTTTTTTAGACTAATAATGTCTTGCCTTTCCTAACAAAGCAGCACTTCAGTGCTGTATTGCTGCCCTTATTTTAACTGCATGGATGAACCAAGTGCACTGTGGGCAGCAACACGGGTGGTTTAAGTAAGGTGCCAGGGTTTAAAGGTGTGCTGTCCACATTCAGCTCTTGATTTTAAGCTGAGTTTCAGCATTCACATGAGTGATTAAAGGATTGATCAGCATCCCATCAGCACAGAAGGGAACCTGGGGGATTTTCTTCCTTCCCACCTCACAGACACAGCTGAAGTGCCCACACACTGCCCTCTGTCCTTGAGACCTTTGGCTACTCACTGGAACCAAGTGCTTGGTTGATTTTTGCTAGAAAGCAAGAGTGGATTGCTCCAAAGTGCCAAAGGGATGTGCACATCTGATCCCAGTTCCTCCAGCTGAGCACTGCCCAGCCCAGGGAAGCTCCGAAAAGCTTGTGCAGGGAGCAATGGATAGTTTCCCCCAGAGCAATGGCCAGACTTTCCCAGGGAGCAAGGGATGGTGTTTCCAGATGTTCAAGGGATTCAGGCAGGATTCCCAGGGCAGGAGAACCTGGCTCCTGCCAAGGTGGGGCAGGTGAGTGCAGCCCCAAGCCCCCCTCTGCCTTCTTGTTTTCATCGCAGATCGAGCATTGCTGATTTCCCCATCCCAGTTCCTCAGCGCCTCATCAGCAGGACTTAGAGGCAAAGGGGATAATCAGCAACAGGTTAATTTGTCTGATTAAGGCTTGGGAGATGTGGCATTTGGAACTTGGTACAGCACAGGCCCCGGAGCCAGGCCCAGCCAGCTTGAAAGGAGCCGCCAGCTCCTGGCAGCCAAGGAACGCATTAAAGCTGCATCTGAAAGCCATGGTCATAGCAGCAGCCTTAGCACAGCTCCACTGCAGGCGTGGACATGCCCTAAAGTGCACTGAAAGTGCTTAAGAGTTCAGCTCTTCAGCACTCAAATCACTTCTGACAAACAGGGCTGAGGAGTCTTAACACATTCGGGCGTTTTTAGAAGCACTCCCAGCACCATCTCGCACTCAATGAAAGCTCGGGATTAAAATGAGCTTTAAACTCCAGAATGGGTACAGGTGCCTCTTCTCACAGAGCAGCTCATCTATCAGCATTCAGCCCAAACACACAAATTTATTTTGGAATATTTTATAAAAAGGTCTTTGATTTCCCTCCACACACACACGTGGATACACTGACAAACCTGACATACTCTTCAGAATACTTTAAATTACTGTTATTTACCCAGTAGGAAACAAAACATATAGAAAACCACAGCAGAAGCTTTTTACAAGATGTGATGACGCTGTATCTACCTCATCCAATTCCACAACCCAGACTGCCTTCATTTATGAACTAAGTAGGTGACATTTTCCATTGCTTTCTTTATTTCAGAGAACTCCAAGAAAAACATTTTGGGGCAGAAGTGTCCCAAGTTTGAGTCCTTAAACAGCTTCAATCTTAGTAAGTAAAAATCACAGAATCACAGGATGGCTGGGGTTGAAGAGACCTTAAAGCTCATCCCATTCCAACCCCTGCCATGGCAGGGACACCTTCCAGAGCCCAGGATGCTCCAACCTGGCCTTGGACACTTCCAGGGATGGGGAGACCACATCCTCAGTGTCCCTGGGCAACAGAAATGAATAAATTAAGAGATGTGTGTCCAGCTGGCTGCAGGCACTGTGACTGCAGAGTGCTCCCAGGGAGTTCATTCCCAGCTCCAAGGACCAGGCAGCCCCATCCTTCCTGCTCAACACTGCTGCTGCTGCTTCTGCAGAAAAACTTCCTTCTGCAAAAGTCACTGTCTGTTCAATAGATAAATAACCACCCCTGTACTTTAAAAGTGCAGAACCGTGGCCATAAATAAGCATTAGTGCTTCAAAAATTGTGAAACCACAGTTTTATGGTTTTCAACAGACACAAGGTGGAATCCTGAATGGTGGCAATGTATTTCAGATGAAAGCTTTCAAGCAGATGAGGAATAGTTACAGGAGTTGGAACCTCAGTAACTACAGTTGCATTAAATTATTCCATCTGCAGGTCCATTAAAAATTGTTAATGGTTTTGTATGGCTTTTATATTTATTGGGTGGGTTTATTCCTATGTGAGTCATACATATTTATTACCAGGGGCCAGATAATGGTTATTAATAAAACTTCTTTTATTTGCATACTGTCTTGATGCTGCCCTAAATATTTACAATTGGACTATAAAATGAAAAAAAAAATCTTCAAAAATTCTAAATATCACCAGGGATGCATCACAACTTTGCTTTTTGTACTTTATTACTTTTTTGGTGTCTTGTTTTTTTCAAAACTGGAAAAAAACCCTCAGCCTGGTAAATCCATTTCTTTTTTCAAGTCAAAAAAGCACTAATTCTTTCAAAGCCTTAGAGCACTATTTGTGTGCAGGAAGTGAGAGGAGATCCAAAGTTAAAGCAGGCTGGTTTTTTACAATTAAGAAAATCCATATATTTCTACACATAATTATGAACAGTAACAAAAGCTCAGTATTAAAATAGGTCCACTGAATCCCTGGAATTGTGCCTGCCAACTAAAACACCTACTATGAATTTAGTAATGGGTTATGCAAACATAAATTACAAGGCCAGACATTTTAAAAGGAAAAAAAGGTGATTTATTGTCACACTGGAGACACGGCAGGATAGAAGCACAATTTCATTTTTCCATATATTCATCAACACTGCCGATGTGTTAATGCAAAAAGAATTCCAAAATAAAAATGACTCTCAACTGCTCTAATTCTCATCTGTCATTTAATTTACTTTAAAATTGTTACCAGGAAGCTTTTTTTTTTGTTTTAAGCAAGCAAAACACACTAAAAATTCCTGGAAGAAAATATGTTTTAAGAGCGTTTTACAAACCTCAAAATCAAGACTTCATCCAAAACTGACCATAACAGTGGCCCTGCAGAAACTTGGGGTATTTGGGAGGGTTTTTAATAGAATAGCTTCAAACTATCATTTGTAACTTGGGCATTTGGTTTGTGAGTATTTTTATTCAACATATTAATAGGTTCTGCTTTTCTTTCAAGCAGATCCAACTATTCACTTATCCACTGTCAGAGCAACGACAAGAATCTCTCGTATCTGGCAACTCCCATTAAAGGAGTTATAATAATTTTAATGAGAACAACATGTTCCTTTAATTACACCTGAGTGGCTTTGAGGTGGTCCAGCACATGAACTGAGGGCCACAGAGTATTTGTTCACAAAGGAAAAAGGAAAAATATTAATTGGAGATGTTTAATTATTGCTTCACTTGGTAAACACACATAGGAAGGAAGGGCAGGGGTATTGATGCCTGTTATTTTTGTAAGCTGAATGTTGAAAATTAGTCAAACTATTGTTCAAAGTAAATCTAGGAACTGAATTTCAGACTCACTTTGAGAGTGATCTCAATATAAATTCCAAGTTTTACACTTACCTTTATAAGTATCATAAAACAGAATGTAAGAATGGCTGGTAATCATTGGCAACACAGTGAGGAAAATCTCAGCTATTTCAGTTAAATAAGTGACAATATTTTCCCTTAAAATGCAGTCAAGGATGCATCAATAAATCATGTTGTATCTCCATGCACACTGTATAAAGCAGAGCCATTCTGCAGGAGGAAGGATGACAAATGCCCTGGGAGATTAAGTTTTTTTCCTTGAGTTCTGACCTTGAAAACATTCCCCTCTTTCAGACCTCACCCCCAACCTTCCCCTGCCCTGCTGCCTGCTCTGGCCACTTTCCAACTGGGTCAGCCCTGCAAGGTTCAAGCAAAGGCAAGAACAACTGGGGAAAAACAAACTGTTTGCTTTGCCTTCTTTCAGTCTCAGTGACAGCAGAAATTCACTGCAGCATCAAAGGCTTAACAAGAGAGATTAACTTGTAAATATTTGCTTACAAGTGTGTCCCTTTGTAAACCACAGTAATACCCAAAATATCCCCTTTTTCTCCTTTTCTGCAGTGGAAAATGCAGCACCCTTGGCATTACTGAAACCCAATACCTGCAACTGATGCTGCAAGAAGAAAAGTGATTCTTCAGCTCCCAAGTATGCTCAACCAGGAAAATGCTTAAATGAAATAAATCTAAATTACTAAGAGCAAGTGACTTCAGAGGAATTAATTTGTGCAACTACTCTAATGTTGAATCAGATGTGTGCCCCTCTTGTATATTTTTGGAACTCTTGAATAGAGTAATTGCCTGTATATTTTCAGATTTACAAAAAGACTTTCGAGGTGTGTTGTAGAAAATCGATATAAGGGTATCTTGAAAGCAAATGGAGATAAAAACAGTAACTCAAAATGGTCTAGATCATGTAATTTCAGAAAAATGTTTTAAATTAAACTTCTCTGCCTAATAACATGCAACACACAATTGTGACTCCTGCAGGTCAAGGGAACTATTTTCCTGGGTTTCAGACCTTTACAAATGCTGTTTGAAAATCATGAACTGTGAAATCCTACACAGCAATAATCCCCAAAACATGGCCTCATTTGGTAAAAGGACTTTCTCAAGCCCTGTCATCCCCAAATAAATTGCACAGATTCTGCTGCCCCCTTCACCTTCTGCTTGCCACCCTGCCCTGCTGGAGCAGCACAAGTGCTGGGTTTGGAAAAACCAACACTGAAAACCAAACCAGAACTGAACATTTATAGAATCCAGGATGCCAGTTGAAGCAACAATCTGCCCTGGTGTTTGGGGGAATAGAGGGAATATTTCCAGCTCTATCCCCACACAGATAAATTCAGCAGGAACACCAGGGAGGGGTTTAAAGGATTTGATCCCAGTGTGGATCTGCTGCTCCCCTGTGCCCTGAGCTACAGCAGGAACCACTGCAGGCACTGGGTGAAAAAGACAATTACATAAAAAATAAATAAATAAAGTCTGCTGATTACAGTGGAGGGAATGGTCAATGTGGTCAATGGGGGTCAGTTTTAGGAGAACCCTAGAAAAATACTATTGTGACTTGTAACTGTTTTAATGTTCCCTCACTTCCAATAAATAGGCAGCAAGAAACCATAATATAGAAATATATGTTAGAAACACTGATGGGTTTCCTGTTAACAATGAGAATATGCTAAAGTCAAATATGTGTTAAATAATGACAACAAAATTATTGAGACCATGAATAAGAGCTGTCCAGGATAAGGTTAGACCTGATTTAATCTGACTCCACAAGACTGGTGTTTAGACCGCATTTAAAGACATGGAGCTAGATTTTATTCTGAAAAAGTCCCATAGTCATAATATACTTGCCCATTTAGTTTTTGAAATACCAAGCCCATGTAGGTACAAATTATTACAAATATGATTTACCTGGCAAACAAACCCTTTCAGAATAAAATCATGGGAAGGGACATCATTATCCTTAAGGAAAGGTATTCATCTAAGGAAGAAAAATTAAAAAAGGAGAAAAGAGGGAGGGAAAGGGAAAAAAGAGGAAAAGTGAAAAAAAGTGAGGGAAAAGAAAAAAGGGGGGGAAGGAAAAAAGAATACAATAAAAGGAGTGGAACAACCCAGCTGTAGATGGCAGCAAATCAATATTCACCCCTCTGTACACAGACACTGAGAACATCAATTATCCTCAGACAGACTGTGTGTTTTCAGTAGATTTTGTTATTATTTCCACTTTGTCACACAGACTAGACCAAAGTTGACTGTGTTTGGGAATCAACACAATTCACTACCCACAATTCTGAAGATCCTGCTCTCATTTCAAGAGCTAATTCAAGCAGCAGTATTAATTCTTCTTTTTTTACCCTTATTTTGATTGTCTTTTGCTGTAGAGACTGGATACTTCAATAAAACACTCCAGAAACACTGGAGACAAAGAATTTAAGAATTTGACACTTCAAAATATGAGCCCTTCCATAATAACTGTCTTAATTTCCTTTAGTTCCTTATGACTTGCAATTAGAATGATTTTTTTTTAAGCCCATGGATCCTGAAGATAGGCACCACCTTGGTACACAACAGAATGAATACTACTTCTGTAACAAAAGATTTTACAGGCATCTTTCTTTCTCTTTGGGGCAGTGGCACTGCAGAACCACGATGGAGATGGTTTGGGTGACAGGGGCACTGATGGAAAACAGGTTTGATGCAGGCAGATAAATGTCATTCCTTTGAGAGCAGCCAAGGGCTCAGGGTCAGCAGGCTGCCCCCTCCACCCAGTCTGTGTTCAGGTATTATTTTGTTTCCTAGCACCTTCCCATGTTCCACTTTCCAGAGTATTTTAAAGCTCTTTGTTTAAGAACTTCTGTTGTCTGTGTCTGTGTTGTCTCCCATGTCCTTCCACAACTCTGCCCATCCAACCTTTAATCTGCCTTACAGAATTCAGAGGGAAATTTGGGCATTTAAAGGCAATCTTTACTTTCTCAGTCTCACCAACTGAGTTCATTTCCAACCCAGAAACTGCAATGGGCAACACCAGTGAGGAATCACCCATCCACCTTAACATTTTAACCCCCAGGATAAAAACCAGGGGCCACCACAGGGCAAGCTCCTGTCTCCAGATCTGGGCTTTATGCAGGCACCTCATTTCTGCCTGATTTTGTAGAGCTCATGTTCTCACATTACAAAATAAGTAGCTTATTTTATTGCTCAAGAGCAGCTGGCCCAGGCCTCCTAGGCTGATCTTTTGTCTTGTGCTCAGTTTAATGACCCCTGGCTCAGGTGAGCCTGGTAAAAACCCCCACAGCTCAACATTACCTGGCTTCCATGGCCAAACCATAGAGGAAAGCACTGGAGAGTTATAGGCTCAACAGGCTTAAAAGTGGAAGGATTAGATAAGCTTTTCAATGTTTAAAACAAAAACAGGTGAGCAAAAAGCGGTTACTGAACTAAGAATCTGTGTAAAAACAAAGGCAAATTCATCAGCATTAGGAACTATCTACACTTGGTGCCAAACATTATTAACCTGTGCATCTGAAATTATTTAGAGATTAAAAAACCAACTCTCAAAGGTGTTCATTCAAACATTCCCTTATTCACACCAGAACTGGCATATCAGGACAGGATTAAGCAAACCCAGAATTTCACAGAGGTTAAAATACCCCAAAAATATCACATTTGGTCATAGCAGTTCAGGATTTGTCACTGTAAGAAAATAATCATCTGATGCAGGCTGGCAATTCACATGATATATTTTGAGATGTCTTCCAAGTAACAGTCATGCAAAATTGATGTTTCAAGTAATCTCCTGACCAGTCACAGCCTTCCACAGTAGCTGCTCAGGGGGAAACAAATTGAGACTGAAAATACTCCAAAACATCTATGAGCAGCAGGTCTGGCATGACCTCCTAAAAGGTGTGAGGAGGTAAAAAGTATTTTTGCAATAACAGGTTAAGAACCCTTTCTAAAAGTTTCTAATTTTCTCTTCATATAAAGTTCCCAAACATGAGATACTTCTTCCCAGAGTCATCTCCCAGTATGCCAAGACAGAAATAGTATTTTAACATTTTTAAATACCAAAAGCCTTAGGGTCATTCCTCTAAACATGAAAATATTGTATTGCTTTTGCAGCAATTTCATAATTTGCAAGGAAGGCAGAAATGGCCCAAACAGATCTGTCACAAGTTTTAAAGGAAAAAGAAACAGAAGTATCCTCAACTTCACTAGTATTTTTGAATCTTTTTCTGCTGCACAGGAGATAACTTTCAAGCAGACATTATGGAAAGTCTGGAGGCAGCAATGGATAGGAAAGTCAAGGCAATCAACATTTGTCTCCTGATTTATGGTGGGACTGGCTACAGCAGAGGAAAAGAGATGCTGGCACAGGTCAAACCAGGGCTGCACTAAGAGGGATGCAGGCAGGGTGAAACAGAAAATGGAAAGCAGAATTCTGAAACAGATTGTTACATTTAACAATTCCATCTTTGTGGGTTTGTTTCTTTTTTTAATGTCAAGAAAGTTGTTACTTCATCTTGGAAATTTAAATTGAGCTGTACACTGGGTTATTTATCTATCTGAAGAACATTCTGCATGCAAGCTGGTTTTCTACCACAGAACTCTTTTGTTATGAAAAAGAGCACATTGGATGTTTTAGGAACATAAATGTATCAGTTTGGAAATGCCAGTGGCTCCCTGTGCATTCCCTGTCCACCTCAAGGATGTTTCCCATGCTGGGGAGGTTTTCAGACAAAGCTGCAGTTACTCATCCTGCCTTCAAAACTGTCTGAGGTTTCAGAAATGTTCTCAGACCTCCCTTCTTTTTGGGAGTGCAGAAAACAACACAAGGTGAACACAGAGTGCAGAAGCTTCAACTTTTATGTGTCCAGTGCAGTTTTCCAGCAGGGACAGCTGGACACCCACGTGTACTACATCAAGCCCCTTGGACAGGGCAGACCTTCCACAAAAACTTCTTCCATACAATATTTTCGAAGAGAATAGAAGCTACAGAATTATATTCCGTAAAATAATTAAAACCTTCCCATAAAATGATTTAACTTCTATGTCTTCCTTAGTGAAAAAAAAACTAATTGCATATCGTTTCCCACTATATCTCAAAGTAACTACAAGAGGATGTATTTGCCTCCATAGATTCCTTTCCCACTGAGTTACCAAGGTGCTCTCACAATGCACTTAAAATTGTAGTGTTGTTGGGGTTTTTTGTTTGTTTCTCCCCTTCTGCTCCATAAAACTAACACTGGCTTAAAGAAATCACCCTGAAATGTCTGTAACATGCTATCAGATGGGAGCTGGCAGCTACAGCCACATTCTGAAGAATCTGTCATTTTCCTTCTAGGAAAAAAAAAAGGGAAGGCAGCAGGAAACTCAAGTTCAGTTTTGTAGTGTGAACTTCAGCTTCTAGCAAACAATTGAAAATGTGGCCCCAGAATTCAATGTATTTTCTGGATTCTGTACAATTTCCTATACCTTCCATATTTTTTCACTTCTCCCTTTCCTCCTCCCCTTCCCAATAGTTTCTCTCCTCTGCAAAGGGAATCAACTCACCCTCACAACTGCTGAACTCACTCTTCATATTCTCTTACTCCTTTAAAAAAGTTCTGTTCCTTCAAAGCTGCAGCCCCCACATTTTCTCCTTTTCAAAGAAAACTGATTTCTGCCCCACAAAGCCTCCTGAGGGCATCAGTTTAACAACACTGCCTCTCCCCCACCCTGCTCCCACATTCCCTCTGCCCTGTGTGGACCAGCAGCTCTCCCTCTGCACTGACAGGCAGCAGAGCAGCATCTGCTCCTGGAGAAGCAGCAATAAAGGTTAGGAGAGCTGCCTGCTGCTTCCCTCCCAGGAAGAGACTTGGAAGGAATTGATGCTGGCATATCAGTTATCTGGAGCTGGCTTTGAATCCCTACAACATTCCTGGATGAACAGATTGCTGGCAATGAGCAGGGAAAAAAATACCAAAATCCACAAAACAAACAGAAGAGGCAGCCAGCACTGCTCTGCTTTCAGTAGGTAAGAAAGTGAAATTATTTGTGCTTTTGCTGTAATTACCCATACCTGTGCACAGACACACTGCACATGCTTCCATGGCACAGGAGAGTTTGAACACTCCCAGCTTCCCACACAAAATATTCACCTTTCCCAGCTCATCCCATTGGTCCCTGCAAGTTTTACCCCACACCTCCTCCATGTGCATCCTCCCAGGGGAGTTTGGCTCAGCACTGACCTTGCTGCATTTCCAGTGAAATCAACAGCAAAACTTAATTTGATTTTTGATGGAAAAATGAGCATCTTTGAAGTTATGCCCTTGATATAGATTTATTTAGGCAGTGAAATGTCACTTTCTACATCCAAGTGCTCAGAGAGTTCGGACTGGTGAACAATTTTTTTTTGCAATTCTCCAGGTTTTACATTATGATATAATTTAGAGCAAGCCTGTTTGAAGGCCAGTGTTGATGCTTCCTCTGAAAACATCAATCCATATTTCATGATTTACAGAATGCAAAAGCTGCCTGATGACAAAGCCATCAGAGATAAGCGGGTTTAGATAAGGTGGTGGACCTGGCAATATATATGAGAAAATTATGAAATAAACCATTAAGAAAAGATCATCACTTCCACAGGCCTAAGACCAAGCACTAGAGCAGGAGACTGGGATGGCTTTTCTCCTTACCTCTGGAGTGTTTTTCTTGAACTCACGACTTTGCTCAATAAGTTTTTTCCTGGACTGCTCACTTTCATCTTGTCGGTTTGCCAATATTGTTGCTGTGGTATCGAGCTCTCTCTGTAAGGAAAAAACACCCACAAACAAACCAAAAAAAAAAAAAAGGAAAAAGAAAAGGAAATATAGTCAGAACTCTGTCACAGAAATAAAAAAAAAACAACAATTCATACACACATCATGTTATTGGGAATATTGAGACAGATGGGTTACAGAGCAGTACAGAACAAAGCACCAGGCTCCCAGAAATCTGATCTCCTGAATAACAGCAAATGAAGCTCTACAACCTTTTTGATTCCATCTTGCAACCAAAACATCACCATTTTTCTCAAAAGCATCACCCCAATGTTACACAGGACAGCAGCAATGGCACACAACACACACCTCCTAATAAATTCCCAAACCCAGTGAAGATTATAGATCTTGGACATATTCAAACCAGATTTATTTTCACCTGCCTGCTTTTTAAAGATACTGATTTTCCCATTTTTGAGTTACTCAATGAAAAAAAAATTAACTCAAATATTGGTTAACCTCATACATGAGCATAAACTGGTTACACTTCAGTCACTCAATTTCCTATGACATGCTGTATGTAATTCCATACTGCCACTGCAGTGCTCTTTTCCATTCAAGTCTTACTTGAATACAAAATTATCTTTTCCTATTATTGGAATCTATTCCTCTAAGATTATTAGCAGGTATATCTCCATTTCCTCTCCAAAACACATACTTTTTAAGCACCTGATGAATGCCAGAGTATCTTCCAACACTTTCTACTCAGCTGAAGCACAGGTTCCACTGCTTCCCAGCTTCCTCCAAGTGTGTTTCCCCCATTCCAGTTTCTGCACTCAGTGCTGTGCTTCCAAATGTCACCATAACAGATTGAACAGGTCACTTATCAGCGCATAAACCAACAATATTCCATCTTCTGTGTCACTTTATGCCCCTTCTGCAGCATGTCCATGTAACATGAAAAAATAAAGGCAAACCTCTCCATTCAGCTACAGACATCATCCTCCAGGTCACTTGGAGGACCAAGCATTCATAAAAGGAATTTGGCACTGTTTTCTCCCCTTTATTAATTAAAAAAGAAAACAGCCTGGCTAAGAGAAAAGTTCATAAAAAGTGAGAACAACATGCTAGAGCAAGACTACCTTCAACTCATTCTTCTGCCAAGATACCTCCAACCTGCCTGCAAAACTCCCACTATTCTCCACAGAAAACCTGCCATGCCTCTGGAATTTGTTCAGAACTCAACCACCTGTAGGGGACCAAACCCACGAACCTGGGACCTTCTGTCAGGTCTAATACCGGATCCCAGATAGGTGGTCAAGTTGCTGACTTGATACTACTTTCTAAATACTCTGAAAAAGCCTAATTCCTAATTTTAGATACATTTTTTGTATGGCTAAATCCTGGATGGATGGATGGACACGTGTTTTATGGAACTCCAGTTTGACCTCTGGAGGGAATATAAAAAGCCTTCTGCAGATCCCAACTCAAAAGAAGCAATACTTTTTACCCCCCTTCAGGTTTATTAGCATAAAATTAAGATTTTTTTTTTTCTAAATAAATATATGGGGCATAGTTATCTTAATCCTTAGAAACCAGCTCAATATGACAAATGGATTTGAAGCCAGGCAGTGTTCTGGAGCCAGTGACCTAAATATTGTCACTGAAATGCTTAAAAATCCTTCTATATCTGACTTTGAGTAAAGAAACGGGGCAATATGTCCACCAGATCTTGGTTTGGAATTCTGTAACATATGTGAAATCTATTGCAGAAAAGTGGGAAATACTTAACAGTTGGATAAACCACATTTGAAATTCATCCCAGCTAAGTTTATGCAAGAAAAAAGAGCAACAGAAACCAATGTGGTTAAGCAGAACTATAAAGAGCAATATAACGGCTAAGCAGAAGGCTTTTAAAAAATATAAACAATCTGGTACGGCCAGAAACTTGGAAAACTATATTTAAAAAGGAAGCACACATTTAGAGCCAAGCAAAGAAAACACAAATCATGAAGTAAGAGGGAATTTCAGTCGAGCAAAGAACTGAGAGCTTTGGTTTCCCATATCGAGCGCTAACAAGCAACCAATGAAAAAGCAGGACTCCTAAAGACCTGTACTTCCAAGTTGAGGGGCAAGAAAGAAAAAGAACTGATTAAAAAACAAATAGTATTTTGTATTTTGTGCTGCAATGAGGAGAAGAGTCAGGCAGCAAATGAGAAGGAACCTTCCCACCCTCGCTGCCTGATTGATGCCGGTGCCACAGCGCGCTGACTGCGGGCGCCTTCCCATTCCTTGCAGAATTCCTTCTGGGACAGGTCTGATCATTTCTCACCACAAAACATTTCCTTCTGTGACATATCAGGCACAGACGTTGCCAAGGAGAACTGCCAACACACAACTGCACGGAGCTGTCTGACTCTGGGGGCCGGAGCCCACGAGCTCCACATCTTGTACTTAAAAGCAACTCAGAGTGTAAGATGCAATTCCAGCTGAGGAGCAGGAGGTAGCTAACCCTGTGATCTGATACAAAGTAAGATTTTAAATCTTCAAGCCATGTCATAGTTAATAAGACCCAAATCAAAACTATTTGGAAAATCGCTAACCTTTTCTTCCTTACTTGATTTAAACCATGTTCAATGCAAGTTTCATTTATTTAAACCTAATAATAGATACAGGATTACAACCCACAGGCATTAATGGCAAATTTTTCATAGTTTTGTGACTTAATCTCATGAGGCAGCCCAATAGTTTTAAAAATTTAAACGTGACCAATGCATTATTTCTGCAAGCAAGCCCATTTTAAGGAGCAAGTAGTAGGAACTTCAGTATTTCAAACCTGAGCACTGCATAACACTCAGAGGTAAACAAGCCTTACAACCACTCTCTAAGTAGATAACAAGTAAAAGGAGACGTAATTTTGTACAGACAGAAGTGTGTTGGAGAGTCAAAAATGGGAGCCCACATCTCAGCATCATCCTCCACACCTTCAAAATCAAAAAGGCTCCAATGAAAAGCAAACAAAAACCAGGGCTCAAAGGTGTTGCAGAGCTGACCTGGCTGCAGGAAGGATTCAAAGCCTGGAAGCTTTAGTTCCACTGATTTAACACTGGCTAATAAACTTTCTGGCCCAAAAGAGCCACCATTCAATTGCTCCTGCAGAAAGGGAGTCACTGCTTGGGGCACCTCTTGAGAGAGAACAAGCAAGACCATTATCTTTCCCCCTGCCCCACAGTCCCATTGATTTAGGGCAGGCACAGTTCAGAGATAACTAAAGAACTCTCTCCAGGGTTTCTACTTTGACCCATTTCAGCAAATTTCTTGGGGGTGGGAGTGAGGCAGTGGGAGGAGAGGAGACAAGAAACTCTTATGCTCCTAAGTGTGGGAGTTATTAGAAGCAGTCCCCAGAAAACAAACATTAAAAGGTTTCTTTCAGGCAGTACAGAAATAAAAAATCTAAGACTGGGAGGGTCAATGCACTATCCACTGTAACAACAATCACCTTGAAGTGAATTTGTGTTTGTTTAACACAGGTACTCCCAGCCTCTGTCAGACTCCCTGCTCACCCCACTTCTGTCACCCAAACTGCCAAAACTATTTGGAAAATACAACAGGGAGGTGGGAAAACACAGCTGGAAGCAAGGGGGCTGCTGGAATGCCCCTTTTTGGCACCAATCTGCAATCAGGTGGACCCCAAGCAATTACGAAACTCCAGGCTCACTGCAGGCGAGTTTGAGGGTTGTTTTCCTTCACGGCTGACATGTCTTTCCCTACCAGATGCATTCCCTGATAATCACCCAGCAGCAGGTCTGCACCACTGACCAGTTCAGCACAACAAGTCCTTCCCTTCCCTTCCCATAATAAGAAGATTCAAGTCAGTCCTTCCATGCCTGAGACCTGTGAGCTGCTGGCTGCTTCTCACAGTTTTCTCCCAAATTTTTCTCCCAAAAATTACTCACTTGGGACAACGATTCCAGAAAGAAATTGGATTTTCTTGGTTATTTATGAAGTCTCTGTTCCCTCATCCATTTCTAATACCTACTGGCCACTGCCTTGACATGGGCATTTCATAACCAAAGAAACCACCACACTTCAGCATTCCAATTTCTCCCTAAAAGCTCTAACAATCATAACTAGTCCTCAGTCTCTGCTTTGAACCAGTATTCCCATGGAAAAAGTTACAAAAAGCTGCAATAATCATCTGTACATACTGTGATGTAACTGTATCCCAAACTTTTGTAATTCTCCCATATTAAAATATTTAAGTCTTACTGCATCTTCCACAAAGCTCTTCACTGGAGCAAGAAATATTTATCCCAACTTTAAGACAAACTAATTGTTTTCTGCTGGACTTCTAGACATGGATACAAAGCGTAGGCTGTGTCTTCAAAAGCCTTGAGCATGGCTGCAGAGATTAACAGGACACCAGGAAGAATTTCTTCATGGAAAAGGTGGTCAGGCACTGGGAGGGGCTGCCCAGGGAGGTGGTGGAGTCACCATCCCTGGAAAAGTTCAAGAAACAACTGGATGTGGCACTCAGGGCTCTGGTTTAGCTGACAAGGTGGTGTTTGATCAAAGGTTGGACTCGATGACCTCAGAGGTCTTTTCCAACCTTACTGATTGTGTGATTCACCATAAACCCCATTTTACTTATTACAAGGACAGACACAAACCACAACTTCATGTAGATTAGGAATTTTCTATCAGTAAATGCAGCATTAACCACTTCCCCCAAACTCTTGTTTCTGTGTATTTAAGGTATTTCCCTTTATCACCAGTTCAATCAGTTCCCCAGTCTACTGATCCTCTGCTACTGAAAGGAGTTTTCAGAAGCCTCATTTCTGTTTTCATCCTGTTGCAGGATTGCATTTGTCAGATCTATCAAAGCTCTCAATGTAGCTTTTTGCAATTTTTAATTTCATACTAAAGGAAAATTTCCTGGTGCCAGGATGACACCAGTGCAGAAGTATCTGGCATAATCCCGCACACGCACAGCCTACTTGTCTTGGGGAAATTTCACATTTCCCTGGCTGATCCATGAGGTAAATCCACCCTCCAGTTTCAAAACCCCATCGTTTTCACCTGTTCAGAAGCCAACATAGCGATGATACAAGTATTTCAGAAATATTTCAGAAATTATAAACTGCCTTTGCAAGCTTGGTGTGTTCCTCTGGAAAATCAGAGGCATGTTCACCTGATAAAGCTCTAGATTATGACTGGAGGAGAAACCACAGAGCTGACACTGGGAATTTTTACTAATGCCTGTTTTGACTGTAAAAGGCTAGCCCCAGTTCTAAGCTGAAAATGCTTAGAAAGGTAAAATATTGTAAGGATTCTGTGAGCAGAGTTCATGTCGGCCTTGCTGTAAAGCCTCTTTCTATCGCAAGCAAAAGGAAAACATCAGAGAGTTCAACACAAGCACAACATCTCAAGAACCACCATCCCATACAATTCAACATGCTGAATAAATAACAAAGACTAGAATACCTGCATTTTGCACTCCCAGAGGAAAAAAAATAATAAAACCTCACAAGCATTAAAACACATTTCTTAAGATGCATTTTGCCGCTTGGCAAACTGATAGCAGTACCTTTCACAGGCAGAATTAGTTAGAAAATTTCAATAAACACATCTGATTTCCGCATACTGAAGTAATTTGACTCCAAGTAAGTTTTTAAACAAGACTTAACTGGAACAAATTTGGGGCTCTATGCAATGCTTTTGGACAGGGAATCAACGTGTGTGGTGGCCACTGCAGAGAGCAAAGAGAGCAAAAACAGAGGTGCCAACAGAGTCATCAGTAAATTACCTTAATTAACAGGCTACTAAAAATAAACAACAAAAGGAAAATGCAAAGAAAAGGGTGTTGTGGCTTTGTCTCTTCACAACACCAGCCAGTGCCACAAATGTGGGCAAAGCCTATGAAAGCATCTTGCAAGAGGGGACAGGTAGTACTGGATTTTCAAAAGGAGCTACTATCAGCAGAAAGCAGCCACACAAATATTGATGCCAGCAAGAAATGCACTGTGAGGGGAAAAGCCTGGCACTGCCAGAGCCAACACGATTATTCCTGCCTTTTCTTCTACAACTTGAATTCAAAACTTGTTATAAAATGCAAAGAACTGGAGACCATCCAGAGCTATAAAGACCTTAATGCCAAAGTTCTGTATTGAACAAGCTTTTCCTCTCACTCAACAAAATAATGAAACATTGCCTATTTGTTTCAAAAGGTAGTTTTTCTTCCTCTGGCATTATTTATTCTCTCTTTCCACCATGCTCAAACTGAGGTGCAGAATGTCTGCACAATCTCAGACCTGAGGAGCAGCACCTGGGCTGGGTCTCCAGTGCTGCTCACAGTGGCACCACATGGGAGATATGCTCTGACTTCTCTCCAGAAATGAGGGTACCACATGAGAGATGTGCTCTGACTTCTCTCCAGAAATGAGGGTACCACATGGGAGATGTGCTCTGACTTCTCTCCAGAAATGAGGGTACCACATGAGAGATGTTCTCTGACTTCTCTCCAGAAACGAGGGTCAGGTTTCATTCACAGCATCCTCAATCTTCACCCCAAAGCTTCTCTCCTCCTCTGGTTCCTCAGCTTCTACCTCAGACTGTCCCTCACCCTTTGTTCCCATCAGGCCCACCCTCACCTCATCCCTACAGTGGCATCACTCACCTCCAGCACTGGGTGAGCTAGAAACCAGCTGGAGAGTGAATTTTACCAGACCCCAGCAGCACCCACTGCTCTTTGCATCTCCAAGCCCGTTCCCCTCCNGCCAGCAAGAAATGCACTGTGAGGGGAAAAGCCTGGCACTGCCAGAGCCAACACGATTATTCCTGCCTTTTCTTCTACAACTTGAATTCAAAACTTGTTATAAAATGCAAAGAACTGGAGACCATCCAGAGCTATAAAGACCTTAATGCCAAAGTTCTGTATTGAACAAGCTTTTCCTCTCACTCAACAAAATAATGAAACATTGCCTATTTGTTTCAAAAGGTAGTTTTTCTTCCTCTGGCATTATTTATTCTCTCTTTCCACCATGCTCAAACTGAGGTGCAGAATGTCTGCACAATCTCAGGCCTGAGGAGCAGCACCTGGGCTGGGTCTCCAGTGCTGCTCACAGTGGCACCACATGGGAGATGTGCTCTGACTTCTCTCCAGAAACGAGGGTCAGGTTTCATTCACAGCATCCTCAATCTTCACCCCAAAGCTTCTCTCCTCCTCTGGTTCCTCAGCTTCTACCTCAGACTGTCCCTCACCCTTTGTTCCCATCAGGCCCACCCTCACCTCATCCCTACAGTGGCATCACTCACCTCCAGCACTGGGTGAGCTAGAAACCAGCTGGAGAGTGAATTTTACCAGACCCCAGCAGCACCCACTGCTCTTTGCATCTCCAAGCCTGTTCCCCTCCCAGCCTTCTCCAAAGCTGCTCTCCCACAGTGTGAAACCACCAGCTTCCATTACCTCACCCACAGACCCGCAGTTTGGGTTCGGCAGCCGGCAACAAAACTGTCAGCAATCCCACTCCACCAGTTACTTAACACTCTGCTTGATTTTACATTGCAGTTCATTACACTTCCAAAGGACATAAATTTCCTAAAAAGTGAGTGTCTGCTGGGGAGAGGGCTCCCTCCGTTCTGCAGGCACAGCACATCCACAGCCGGCCGGCCGCGGCTCCCATCCCGCTGGGGAACTGCCTACAGCTTCACCCGCTTCCCACACCATCATTTTCACACTCTTCCACTTAAAAGCAAAAGTTCAAACTAGTTGCTTCAATAGCTACAACAGAAAACGCCAAAAAGTAATGAGTTAATTTAAGTCTTGCTGCAGTGAGGCTTCCCAGAAGGATTTCAGATGGATAGCAAGGGGGCAGCGGGAAGCAGTGAGCGCTGCTCTGGCTTGGAACAATCTGCTCACCCACCATCCACTGGCCATGGAATAAAATCACAATATACAGCCCTGTGAACTCCTGCTCAACTGCCCCATGCAGCACTCTACACATAAAATTAAGTTCATCACATACATGCTGGTTAATGACTATGAAAGAAACAAAAAAAATGCCTCAGGTCAGTATTTGTGACTTTCAGGGCAGCTACAGGGTGGCGGGGATTCAAACTACATCTTCTGCCAAATAAAATAAATTATGGGAAACCAAAGGAAACCCACTGCTGCTTGCACAGCCCTTGCCTAGGCAAGACACAGCACAAAGTCCATCTGCTTGACCTATCTCGCTGGTTGATCAGAAGCTGACCAAGGCACGAGGCCAGCGGCCGTGCTGACCATAGCTCTGACCACACCACAGCAGCCAATTACCCCTTGGATTAAGTGTCCACAGAGAACATAAAAACCACAGTATGGAGATCTCAGCATGCTGGGTCCCACCAGGGCCAGCTTCCCATCCCCTCCAGTTCTATCATGGCTGGTTGGGGCAGGAGGAGCCTCCCCAGTCCCCTCCTCAGCCCTCTGCACACACAGGAGACAGCAGCTGGAAAGGGGCAGCGAGGGAAAACCAACAACTCAACTGTGGTGCTGATCCCAGCAAACCAAGAGGCTTCAGCCAGGAGATGCACAGCACCCATGATCCACAAAAACACCTTCACCCTGTTCCTGATCCCAGCAAACCAGAAGGCTTCAGCCAGGAGATGCACAGCATCCATGATCCACAAAAACACCTTCACCCTGTTCCTGATCCCAGCAAACCAAGAGGCTTCAGCCAGGAGATGCACAGCACCCATGATCCACAAAAACACCTTCACCCTGTTCCTGATCCCAGCAAACCAGAAGGCTTCAGCCAGGAGATGCACAGCATCCATGATCCACAAAAACACCTTCACCCTGTTCCTGATCCCAGCAAACCAAGAGGCTTCAGCCAGGAGATGCACAGCACCCATGATCCACAAAAACACCTTCACCCTGTTCCTGATCCCAGCAAACCAGGAGGCTTCAGCCAGGAGATGCACAGCATCCATGATCCACAAAAACACCTTCACCCTGTTCCTGATCCCAGCAAACCAAGAGGCTTCAGCCAGGAGATGCACAGCACCCATGATCCACAAAAACACCTTCACCCTGTTCCTGATCCCAGCAAACCAGGAGGCTTCAGCCAGGAGATGCACAGCATCCATGATCCACAAAAACACCTTCACCCTGTTCCTGATCCCAGCAAACCAAGAGGCTTCAGCCAGGAGATGCACAGCACCCATGATCCACAAAAACACCTTCACCCTGTTCCTGATCCCAGCAAACCAGGAGGCTTCAGCCAGGAGATGCACAGCATCCATGATCCACAAAAACACCTTCACCCTGTTCCTGATCCCAGCAAACCAAGAGGCTTCAGCCAGGAGATGCACAGCACCCATGATCCACAAAAACACCTTCACCCTGTTCCTGATCCCAGCAAGCCAGGAGGTTTCAGCCAGGAGATGCACAGCATCCACAATCCACAAAACACGTTTTTGGTAGATGATTTTAAAAAGAGCATTGGTCCTTAAACAGGGAAAATGTATAAAATAAAGGGCAATTAACTGATGAGTAATTACAGAGTACTCGATGCACTGCTCTTCTCATTTGTGTGAAGCCCCAACGCAGCAGCCCCGTGCTCAGGTGGAAGGGGATTACGCTGCCATTTTGTAATAAAACACCGTCACTGCCTTCAGCTAATGTCTCACTTCCAAGGAAGATCACATTCACATTAAATAATTCTTTTGACCACAGATCAAAGTAAAACGTAGTCTTAAAAGAGTGGTTTAAATATCAGAAAGTTCAACTCTTTAACTAAGCTCTGTTACATCATTTAAAGTATTGAGTTACTCCCCTCTCCAGTCTAAGCTGTGCTGGTAAATGAAGCATGACCAGGCTTTAAGCGAGACACGTCCTGTAACACAGACCAGGATTTATAACTTGCTATACAGGTTGCCACCAATAAATCAATAATATATATACACACACAGGCTTGTTTCAGTGTGACTTCTGGGAACTTGCTGTTTGAAAAAACAAAATAAACTCAAGCTTTTTTGTTTTTATTCTAAATGAAAACAAACTCGTTGCTCAGGTTTTAGTTAACTTCACCTAACTCCTAACTACGCTGATCTGTAGAACAAAAATTCACAATTAATTCTTCTTTTATTAAATGTGTTATTGTTACTTTTTTTTTTAACAAGGTTAACCATTACTGACAGACCAAAGTCCACTCTGAGTCCATCACAACCACCACTCAATAATCCTTCAGTCTCCAAATGTGATTTCCAATCTCAAAGCTGCTTCAGCTATTTCCTAACATTGGGATATAAAATATTTACCAACAAAAATATAAATATACATCGAAAAAGCAAACTAAAAATACTTTTAAAACCACATTTCAACAAAGTAATTCCTTAAGGGATGGGAAAAAATTACCATGGACTTGAACTAATCACTTCATGTTTCGCTCCCTTCTCATGTTTTTGGGCATTGCAGAAATGGGATAACAGATGAATAAACTATCCTACCATGACAAATATGGCTTGGAAAGATGGGGCTAGGCATACCTTGGAATTTCTTGTTGTTATTAGTTTAAAACCCTTAACCACAGGCATGTGCACTAGGGAAAACCTATAAAATACATATTGAAAATGCTGTCCAGTGGCCTCCCTCTGGCAGGCTCAGTTTCACCTCCCCCTTTTTGCTGCTGATCCAGGGACACATTTAAATGCTGATGTGCTCCTGCACTGATGGGAGAGCTGCTCACCAGCTCCAAGGAGCAGCAGGCACAGGACAGGGACACAGAGGAAGCTGGATGGGGAACTTGCGTTAAGAAATCAGTAGCAACAAAAACAAGATCAGAAGAAAATTACTGGCAAGTGGAATTGCTGTTTGATAAACCATTTAAGCAGGAAGAGCTTTTGGCAGAGGGTTTCCAGGGAACGGTCCTTGACTCCTGACTGACATGCTTCCTCCCTTGGTCTGAGTTTGTTGACTTTCTGGGCATGCTGTAAGGTTTAGGCAGTTTCCCATCATGGGAAAAATAGAGCTTTTTTGAGAAGTTGCCTGGATGAAATTGGTGGATGTTTTCTAAAAAGTTACAGATATAAATAGGAAACAAGAAAGCAACAAATTCTTTATTTAGGCTTTTCCTACTACTAAAAAGTCCATTTAGGCATCTTAGTATTCTTTCTGATTTAAATCCCAAACAGTGACTCAGTCTGGCATGACAACACACAATGAGAAATGTATATCTGGTGTTTAATGCCAATAGGAACCATGACATATTTTGGACAATGAAAGAGAAGACCAGATTTTGAAGCCTTTCAGAAATTTTTTATGTTTAATGTGGATGATTACAGTCCAGCATAAATAAATATCAACCACACTTCACACTGAACTGAAACCAAGAGGCAGAGGCGGAATGCAGAATGCCTTTTCTAGGTGTTTCCCAACAACATATTGCAGTACTTAGCTAAGCTCATTTTCTGTGACATGAAAAGGAAATTAGCAGAATTGACTCATGAAGTAAAATTAGCTGATGTACAGTCACAAGGAGGCCAGCCTGAAGCTGACAGCACCCAGAACTGCATTTAACAAAAACTAACATGCTTCATGCTAATAGTGGTGTGAGCTGGTTCAGAGCCACAAGGACTATTCTCTGTATTTTTAACATGGACTGACTGCTTTTTAAACCAACATGTCTAGTAGCACACCCTAAACTGTACATCAGGAGTTATTTAAAGAGCTTCCAGAAGGGATGTATCAAGAAAGGCATACATAAAATAGTTTTAAACACTGCAAATCTGGCAGTTCCAATCAGTAGATGCCTCCCAGGATGAGCAGCAAACCATGGACAGCCAGTATCTACTTGCTCCACAAACACAAATAAGGTACAGCTAAAACATTTTTTTAACCACAAAAAAAAAGAAAATATTTGGTGATAATTTACAGAATTCCTCTACTATTCACTGTAACAAATCACCCTAAAATGAAAACAACAGATTTAGCTGCAGTGGCACTGTCAACCTCGCTATGATACACTGGCACTAAAAAGTCCTTAATTTTGGCTATCAAATACAATTTCAATTTCTTGCACTTTAGGGCAGTAAAAACAATTCTGTGAAGACTCTGTGTTTACAATCCCACAGTAAAGAATGCAGCTGTCTCAATCAGTGCTGATTGTCTGTTAATTAGCTCAGTTTTACAAGCTGATGGAACAGATTACTTCATTCCCTCCCCACGCTCAGAAAGAAACTACAAATACAGTTATCTACAATACAGTAATTTTTGCTTCCCGACAATTTGGGGAGGTAGATGATGTACCAGGGACACAAGTGATCTCGTTACCAAGAAATCTTTTATGTTTGTGCCTTTGCCAGATACTCTGTCATACAGTGATTTTCAGTCCATATATATAAATACACACATCTCTCTCTCCTGTATGAAAACTGAAATAAAAAGTACCACTTTATGACACAATGGAAATAACTCCTCTCTCTTTTGCTGTGGCTGAAACCAAGTAGATGATCTTTAAGGTCTCTTCCAACCCAAACTGTTCTGTGATTCTAGGATTATGTCAGTCCTTTAGGAACAAAAGGCAGGTCCTCACAAATAATTTCTTACCTATGTCATGTATTTAATCAGAATCACATTTTTGACCCCAAACTTGTATTGAATGTTGTGTCCTAAAGCAGCAAACTGCAGGTTTTTAGTGAACAGTCTGAAGTTGCTGTCCCCATTCTCAACCCCCACAAGTTAAGAGCTGGACTACCTCTGAGCTACTCTCAGATTCACTGCCTCTAGTATCTCCATCCTTTATATAGACACTCCTGAAGAGAAGCCAAATTTTAGCTTTCATACATGCAGACAAGAGGTTGGACACCCTCATCCAAATGCCAGCAAACACTTCTGCTGAGAAAACCAATGGAGCACTATAAAGCCCCAGGCCTGACAATATGAAACCGATCCAAAAATGCCTCTTTTGAGATGACAAAACATGCTACACATTATATCAAACAATAGAGGTTTCACTCTGAAACTGATTTTCTCTCTTACTCAGTTTAGATCCTTCATGATTAGGAAAAGAAGAAAAAAGATGCAGCTAAAGAACATCTATGTATTTAAAAGAAAACTCATTTCTGGGATGAACTGTACATGTAACTACTAAGCTTATTACAGAAGCAGCAAGTCAACAAATAAGAAACTCCACAAAACCATGGAATTATTAGACCACCAGAGCTGGGTTTTGGCAGTGTATCTGGGTGATAAGTACAAAGGATAATCTAAATAAAACAATATTTTTTTCCTATACAAAGACATCTGTAGACATCTGCTCCAACAGCAGCATCCCAGAGAGCCTAAAACCTCTTAAGGCTTTTCAGATTTCAGTACACAAAAAGTATGAGAGTTGAGTTTTTGCATTATGGACAGGCAGCCAAAGCAGATCACTGAGAACTCCTTGCAGAAAATTCTCTGGATCCACAGAACCAGCACTGGGGGAGGAGAAGGCCTTTAATGCAGCAGTCACCTCACTGTTGAAGATGTAAACCTGGACAATAATGGAACCAAGACCAACAACCACCAGCTAAAGCCTGAGTATTTTTTCAGCTATTGTTTTTCATTTAACTTCAGCTAAATCGTATTTCTACATCTCTACAAGCACTTCTTTCACAACACCCAGGAAAGAAACATTTAGAATATGATCCTGGATTTCCAAAGTTCTTCTGCAGAGGAGAATAAAAATGGAGGGGATGTGTTAGGTTTTGTTGGGAGGTTTTTTATTTTTTAAATAAAGGTTTTATTCTGATACTTCCTTGGTATGTTTTGTTGTCTGTTCCACTCTGAGAGCTGCCTTACCCACTCAGACCTGAGGACACCTGGCTGGCTTTGCCTCTAAACACCAAACAAAACACCTTTGCTGAACATGCGGCATCAAGTGCTGCATTTGCATCCCTGACTTTTACTGCTACTCCAACGCTTCCTTGGCTCTCACGTGCCAGGACACAGACAGTTACAGCCCTGGGAAGTTTCACCAGAGTTCCTCTTGAACTGCTGCCATTCCCTTGGCTGCCTGGTGTTGCAACATCCCAGTTGCATCCCATCTCTTCCCACAGCCGGAGGAGGCAGAGGTGTGAGAACGCCGGCGACCAGGGCTTGGGGCTCCAGGGGAATCCAGCCAGGCGCTCACAGGAATGTTGGATTCCTGCTGGAAAACAGCAATTTGGGAAGGGATTATGCACCACTGTTTGATGTACCCCTGCAAATGAAGCACTGCTGGTAAGCCCTCAGTGCTATTCCACACAACGTCTCTGGGTGGATGAGTTACGTGACTGTAAATCAATCTTTAATCTTTGTGCTCCACGTGCACTGATACATCCGCAGCTGCAGATGAAAAATCCCCAAAGGACTTGTCAGCCTTTCCTCCATCTCCCTCAGCACTCAGCAGGGCACACTTTAGGGTTAATTGGCATAGGTTTGCTGTGGGATGGATCCTGAAACGCTGGGAAACGTTTGGGAAAAAGCAAAGTGTGTTACCTCAGTTACTTCTTCAGGGCACCACCATTACAGAAGCTACAAGGCAAAACAACCACCTACACACACTTTCCTATTTTTGTGTAGAGCCTCGCTTGATCTGCTGCTCTATCCTTCATGCTTTGTATTTTATACACTTGCAGACAGATAGATTATGCTTGAGAAAATTGTTCATGATAAATGGGGAGAGGGACCTACATGCTGAGGTTAGGAATTATGCTTTGAGAGAAGTACATTTTCTTCTGAGTCTCTGCCCAAACAGTAACAGGGATAGCAAAAATCACCAACAATTAGATGAGAAATAAACTCTGACTCCACCTTTCCCATCTTTTCACAGGGATTGCAGCAGCCCTGCACTGACTGCCCTGGTCCCCCATCACCACAAGTAGAGGCTGTTTAGAGAAATGATGCAAAATGCCTTTCCTTATTTTGACATTCCTGCAGTGTGCCCTAATCTTGTGCTTTAATCCAGTCCTTTGTGGGTAAGGAATAAAGCTACTGCTGCATTTTAATACTGACTACACACATCAGTCAAAAAAAAAAAACCAAATATACAAAGTGCCCAAAACATTCAGCCAAAACAGAATGACAAAATTACACATTACTTCTGTCATTGCATGCTCTCCTTTACCATATGTCTAAGGTAAGCAGAATGCCACCTACATAATGGATTCAGCCCTGGAGTAAGGCTGGACTGTCGAGGCTGGTGAACCTGAGGTAACACTCCATCACTTATTTACTGCATCTCTAAAGCATTTCAGATTCTAAGCTGAATATATATTTCACACAGTACCAAAACTTTTAAATATCCACAGGAAGATTTCATTTTTATAGGCAATAAACATTAAATCTAAAGGACTGGAACATAAAAAGTGTTTTAATACCATATAAATCACCTTTCCCTAGACAGAATAAATCTCTGAAGGTTTTAAGGACTGCAATATAAATTTTTATGGCAAATTATCTACATAGGAATTACTTGCATGAGATGCACTTTCACTTCTCCCTCTCATTTGCATAGTGCTGACAATCTTTTCAATCAAAACGTTCAATCCAATTTGGGAAGTCCAGAACACAATGTGCAGGAATGCTGGGCTAAAAGCCGGGTGGTTGCTTCTTCCTCTTCATCAGGACTTTTCTGACTGCTGCTCCCTCTCTCAAATACAGAGGTTGGCTTTGCAAAGGTAACAACACCAACATGTAAAAATAAAGGCTCAGGTGAGTAACTGCATCCTCTTTCAAAGCATCTGCTGCCTTTCCTAGCACAGGAACCTTGTACAACACCTGCCAACTGAGAGGAGCCCATCTCAGGTTGGGAGCATCACTCCTCTAAAGCAAAGAGTGACAGCCTGAACTGGGAGGGTCTGAGGTGAGGAAAAACAGCCAAAACTGTTCTCTGGGATGCTCAGAAGGGACATTTTCAAAGCAAAAGTGGTAGAGCACTGAGAGGTCATGATGGGGGATCTCCATCAGTGGGGGGTCCCAGTGCTCTGCTAGGACAAAGCCCCAGTAGGGGTGCCAGGCCCTTTTCTAGCAGCACATCAGGCATTATGCTGGAGATTCCTCCCATCCAATGTGCACAAATCTCCTTTGGACACCTCCAAAGGAGACCTAAGGAGATGCCACTGTCAGTCAGTTTTCACAGCTCTGACTTTCAGCTGATCAGTTAATAACCCCAGAACAGGAGAAGATGAGTATTTTTTCCAGTGAAACAGTAAGAGATCACTCCCAGGAGCTTCTGGCCTGGCCTGCTGGCAGAAACACTTCCTCATAACCAAAGCAGCAACATGCACAAGATGTGCAACTCCTGAGTCTCCAAAGCACACACATCCTCAAAGGACAGGCTCCACAGAGGTGTGTACCACTGTTACCAAAAATACTCTGCTTTATTCACCATTTCATTACAGCAAAAATGTGCTGACAAGGATCCTCATAGAAACAGCCAGAATTAGTTCTTGGAAAACCTCCTGTTACCTTGGAGTCAGGTCTGAAACATGCTCAGGACTTCACTGAATCCTCCCCTCGAGGGAAACCAGGGCAAATACAAAGTTAAAGCACCTGAAGAACAGCAAAGTCACAAGGAAAAAAAAAAGTAAAGAAAAAAAAATAAAAGTAGGAAGTTTGTAGAGAGCTAAGAATAGCACTGCTTTATTTCCAATGTATATTTCCCTTAGAAAATATTTTCAGGACTTCTGTCCTACCAATCAAATTAAGATAACAGAGCAGAGGAAGAAACACAAGTCGGTTCCCAGACGGTTTCCTATGCTTCAAAGGTATTTATTTAATAAGTACCATGGATGGATAAAATGAGATCATCAGCCCAGTCATAAGATGGTTCTCCAAATTTTTAATGAAGCCCTGCAGTGTGTGATTTACAGAGTGGTGCTTGCTGCACGCTGACTGCAGGAAGCACAGGCAGCAGCCCCGGCTGCCAGAACGCCCCGAGACTCGGAGGCTGTAAAATTTCTGCTCCAGGAGGGGAGGGAAGACACCACTGAAATGCATGAAAGTCAGGGACTTGCAAAATAAAAAATTACAGGGTCATTTCCAAGACACAGAGTTTTGGCCAATGAAATGAGGTATTTGCTTGCTATCTGATGAAGGAGTGAAGTGACATAAAGCTTTCTTCCATATGATTTCACAAGCTTTTATTACTTTCCTGAATTATCTTTGAATCTAGAGGATGGAATATTATTTTCTTTTGAAATATCAGGTTGCTGCTAGTCTTCCCACTTGTACAATCCACAAAACCTATTAACATTTTCAGTAATTAATGCTAATACTTGAGAAAAAAAAGCCATTGTGTTAAGAAATGCTTTAACAAGATCAAGAAAGAAAACAAGTGCTTTCTCAGACTGTACATAATTTATTTTGCTACATAATTATTTTTTTCCCCAGAAATCCAAGTAGGGACTACATATCACTGTGTTCAGCACTCATCTTCATTATTCTCTTTTCTCTCTTTCCCCACAAGTGCAAATTTTACAAAAACATTCATTTTCTTCACCACAGAATACTAAAGACTTACACAAACCAGTTCCTCTCTGAACTTTCCTTTTAGGTGCAAGGAAGAAAAGGGAAAAAAGAGAGTTTTGGGGCTTTTCTCTGACCATACTCTTAAACAGTTTGATATACAGGAGCTGCCTTGGATTTTTCTTTTTAGTACTCTGAATCCAGGTCTAATCTATTTAATTGGGCCCCTGCAGGAGATGAGTTTCAAATGCTCCAGGATCACAAATATTTCTGTTTTGAGGCCCACAGTGATGCAGCTTTGCAAGGGGGATATCAAGGCTGGCTCACTTGGCTCTGCAAACAGTGTAAGAGCACTTGGAAGAGTTCAACACACAGGAGCAAGAACCAGGACTCCACTTTAAGTCAGGCTGATGAACTTAATCATACTGGAACCAAGACATACTGAACTGGAAAGTCTGAGTCAAGTTGTGGCTGCTTTCCCAAACAGATCATGAAAGAATATTCAGCCCTAAACTTAGAGCAGCTCAACTATGTATTTTATAGGATATTTATCTATGAATCAGCAGATCACAGACTTGAAGGCCAGACATTCTTCCCACTCCAGCCTTTAGTCATTTGATCAGGAGAGCCAAGAAAGAACATGCTGAAGAAGTTTATACCAGTTCTTTTCAGAGAAAAAAAAAAATGAAGGGTTAAAAAAATTAAATAAATAAGGAAATCAGCAAGCCTGAAGCCAGTGAATAGAGAAATTCCAACAGGAAGAAGCAGGGATCTGGAATGCCAAGGCAAACCACGCTTGCTGCTTTGGGGTGGGGTGGAGGGCATCTCCAAAATAACTACCTTTTAAGAAGCTTGAGCTTACTGTCAACCCCCTGGCTAAAGCACACAACCAAAAAGCAGGTAAATTCCTTGGAAAATGAATAATTTTCAAGATGAACTGAAAGTTCAAGAAAGGTTGGGTACATGGGTCAGAAGAAGCCTTTCAAGCCCACAGAATTCACAAGAATTGCTAAGGGCAAGCTGCACTTGGCAGATGTGATTCCATTCCTCCAGCCCCTCTCCTCACATAAACCCAGTACATGCCTTCAACACAGTGAAGGTTTTCCACCCAGGAAAACCCCCCAGCTGAAGAAAAAATGTAAAATCCACAGACCATTGTACATCCTGCTATAATTTGGCAACAGAAGGCAGCATAGACTGCTCAGCATTTTGGGAAGTTCTTTCTGTCCATTAAAGTGTGATTTTGCCATCATAAGTTACAGTCATTTGACTTAAACATCACTGAAAATTAATGCAAACCTAAGCCTGCCCACAGGCACCCCCAGCAGTTGGGAATTTGGCTCCTGAGTCTGCCTGAAGAAAGGCAGCACTTTGTGTGTGCCCAGGGCAGGGCTGGGGCTTGGTTTGCTCCACATGGCTTTGTGCAAAGGCTGTGTCCAAATGTCCCCAGCAAGCACCACAGCTGGAGTGTGGGCCCCAGACTAGGCAATTTGGGTGCAGGAGGATAGGACAGAACTTCAATGCTGGCACCTTCTTCAACTCCTTACCCTAAAATAATGTGGGTGTTTGTGGAAAACTGCAATCCAAAGCCTAAACCACAAGGTCTTTCTGGATGGTACTGACAAGACCAGAGCATCTGCTGTCAAGTTTAACGAGTTCCCCCAAAGCTACACACAAACCTCAGATGAATCTGTAAAACAAATTTTTTTTTTCCTTCTGGGTCAGTTCTAGAGTTGACTTTTCTCCAGACTTTGCCCCTAAGGAATGCCTCTGCTGCAAAGCAGAAGGAATGGAGTACATGGCATAAACATGAATGTGCTGTGAGAGGATTCTGCTGCTCAGAACTTCAAATATGTTGCCCCATGGAAAGCAGGAGATTTTTAATTCAAATTCCACCTCTGAAAAAGATAAGGTTTGCAGTGCCATCAAGACCCAGACAGGATACCCAGTGACTTCTGGGCAACTCATCTGGCGTGGGTAGGTTTGCTCAACCATATGACCAAACTACATTATTC
Source organism: Climacteris rufus (assembly GCA_013398175.1). NCBI lineage: Eukaryota > Metazoa > Chordata > Aves > Passeriformes > Climacteridae > Climacteris > Climacteris rufus. Next base: position 30,969 of record VZRZ01001588.1, on the reverse strand, counting down.
CCGTCAAATATATGGAGCAACTTTTCCTCAAGCAGAAGTTCTCCCACATGGAACAGCCACAAGGTAACATCCTCTGGTTCTAAAGAACAACCCAAATGCTTCATCCCCTCCCTACACATCACAGACCCAGCAAAAACAACCTTAAGTCTCCCTGGCACAGGTATATATCTTGGATATAACAAGAGGATTAAACGTTCCTGCTAAGACTCAGGGCGTGCTGTTCAGTACTTTTAAAATACATATTATCATCTAAAGAAAACCATATTTCTGTGTGAGTAATGACACGCTCTGCCCTTGGAAACCTTCCAGGGCTGGGCTGTGGCTGAGTGCTCAGCCAGGGCTCTGAGGATGAGCTCCCAGGCCAGGCTCAACCCTAGATGGCACTGCTTATCGCTCCTTGGCATGTTCCCTGCTCGGCGGCAGGAGCCGTGCCAAAGAACAGACTCATCACATCCCAGATTATGCACTCAAGGTAGACACAGACACCTCAGCACCCACAGGGCTGCTGTGTCCCTGGGCAGCTGTCCTGGGCAGAGGGACAGAGCAGGGACCCCAACTCAGTGAGACATCCCAGAGCTGGCACCGCGCTCTGCGGGCACCCGGCCGTGACTGGGGCAGCCATCCCCAGCCCTGGAGCCAAGGGCACGGATCTGCTCCTGAACAGCAGCTGGACAGCTGCCCTCAGACACCAACAGCAAAGGGGATGCCTTGCTCTACAGAGCCAATGAATAAACTCCCCAACTATTTCTTTAATTCACTGCAAAAAATCACAACCACCAAGCAAAAGATAAAAATCAGAAATCTCTGATATTGGAGATACCCCAACACTGCTCTGTTCTGTACAGCAGAAGGTGCTGGATCAATTTTCTTTTAAAAATTTTTCACTCAAATACATGCCAGAATCATCATATCTAAACTGAAAGAATTAAATTAGATTTGATCAGGGCTGTTTTCAGAATACCCCATGACTGGCTGGTGCTTTTCAGGTAATGCAGTTACAGTCTCCATGCTAATCCCTCCTCTCCCCCTTTTCTTTTTTAAATAGTTGTTCACTTTGCCACAGATCAGAGAATTTTGTGATTTCAGAACAGACTCTAGGGTTCCCATTATTTTCTGCAGAAAACTCTGAAGGAGGAACAAACAAATCCTCTCCTGTTGCTGCCCCAAAAGGATCCCAACTCCAGCTGAGAGCACAGAGCTCTGCCCTCCGATTTTAACCAGTCCCCTCATCCCTGGGCGTGGAGCAGCAGCAGCACTGGGCACCATTTGAGGAGACAGGAAATTTGTTGTTCCCCCATCACATGCAAAAATGGAGAAAAGGAACTTATCCTGATGCTTTTCATAACCCGTGATGTTGTTAAACTGTCACAGGTTATTATAATTTCAGATAGACTTGATAATAGTTTTGACACAGAAACACAGGTACTTTTTTGTTTTCAGGAGATTTGAAATGACAAATCAACCCACTGTCAGTTTGTGGTCTTGCCTTTCTACTCTGATTTATTTACTTATTTCTACTGTCAGTGAGCCAAGCACTGGGGAACAATATCTGTAAGGGTGACCTGTAAATAGGAGGGACTGGAATCTTGTTGGAAATCAAGTCAGGAATGTTCAGTGCTTCCTTCACATATTCTTCACCCATCCTTCCCTCTGCACTTCAACATTACCCTTCAGCAATGGGGTTTTTGTTACCAGCAAAGAAATCTGGTAAGGAAAAAGAGTTCATTACTACTCTGGTTTAACAGCAAGTTTAGGACCCCAAGATGCTGACAGGGGACTCTGGTTTAGGTGCCAGATTTGAGAGAGAATTCCAAATTTCCATCTGCACAAAGTAACCAGTCCTTTTAAAGATAGCCTGTCTCCAGACATCCTAAAAGTGGCCATGAAATAGTTAAAAGAGTCATCAAATTTGGCAGGGAAATATAATGAAGACTGATGACTGACAATGCTGTTTAAGAACTGAAGTTTGAGAATTACAGTGAAGTTTTAAGGAGCTGATTTCCATCCTCTCCATAAAACCATAAAGTGGATTGAGTTAAAGTCCTTCCAGAGAGCAGGGTGCATTCACAAGCAAGTCAATATCCCTCTTCCTCAGAAAAACTAATTAAAAGATGAATTGGCACTACTGAGCTCTGGGGAAAGCTTTAATGATCCAACTTAAAATATCTGGTTAAAGGAGATATTTTGTTTACAGAAAGATCCCAGGGTTTCTTGTTTTCTATTTTTTTTAAGAGTCTCAAACCTACATTAAAACACAGCACAATCTCCCTTCATAATTAACACTGGAATGACTAAGTTAGAATTCACTTAGTTCAAAGCAGGCACTGTTTTTCAAACCCTGTTTATAAGAAAGGTCATTCAATTTATCTGGGTAGGTGGTTGCCCAAAGTGACCCATACCCTTCCAACACCACACAGCAAGTGATGTTCAAACATAAATGGAAAGTATGAAACAATGTGGAGTTATCTCCTACTGCCTGTATCCAAATCAAGAAATACAGCAAATTCAAGCAACGAAGTACAAGTTTTTAATTTGACTAGAGCACAGACAAAAAAGGCATCATTAAAACAAAAGAAAAAAAAATGGCACTAGATACACATCACCTTGCAGGAAATCCTGCCAGATAGCATCTGCTACACAAAACTGGGATTTTTCACTGCAACGACATCATTTGCATAGGCTGTCTTCAAAAGAGAAAATCTTTGAACAAAAATAATGCTCTCCTACCTGGCCCAGTGCACTGCACATCGCAGGGCAAAGGAAAAGAGAAAAGCATTGCTGTGACAATTAAAAAAAAAGGGATTTTTTACCCCTAATGCTTTATATTTCAGTGTAAGAATGTGCTCAGTATAACTACAAAGATAAGGAGAAGTTGAGAAACCTGTTTACATTCTTGCCTTTGCACAACCCTGTGCATGAGCAGCCCAGCAATAGTAACGAAAGTAACTCGTCACAAACAGCTCGAGCCTGCCAGCAACGAAAATTAATGGGAAGGCAAGGATTTTCTTTTGATGTTGGAAAGACTCCAGTAAAAACTGGTTTGTACATGGGAACATGGTGTCAGACTAGAAGAGAATCAGCTTGTCTGACTTGTGGTTTTCTTGACAACATTCATCTTCTCTTGGCCTGATACAGAGCAATTAGTGCTTGTCAGTTGAATCATGTGTTATTAAGATCATTCAGGCATTTTTTAATTATGATTACCTAAACAGACAGCAAAAGAAATTCTCAAGCAACTCTAACAATCCACTTCCTTTTCAGATGCTTCCAAGTCTTTTCTCCTCTAATGTTTTAAAGTACAGCATAATATTTTACCTGCAAAAACCTTAGCACCTCTTCCATTTTAAACACATTTTAAAAAAAGCACTGTAGCCTAAAATCCATGCACTATCACTTTACCAGATGCTCTGAGTAATGATTTTTTTTTTTTTGCAGTTAAAAGGTTGATCAATCTTCTCTAAACCCAGTAAGCTGCTCTATATGCCAAGACTTGTTTTAAAACATCTAAAACAATGCCTAATAGGTTTATAATGATACAGCATTCCTGATACATACTTCTTTCTTTCACCATCACTGATTCCCAATCAGGATATGAACAGTGTCAGGAATGACATCAGCCTTGGGTGGTGTTTCAAACTCCTCCCCAAATAAAATGGTTCCTTATCACTGACTTGGACAGCTTTTCCCACTGTAAAGAAAGCTAAAAGCAAGACAAGACTAGACATAAAGTTTCTAGTTATTTAAATTCCAGCTATCAGAGTAATTGGATTTTATAGACCTTGCACGGATGAGATCAGGACAGCTTCAGTCTGAGGTCTGAGCTTAGAACACCACTTTTAGAGCAACACTATTGTTTCTTCCCTTTGGCATTTCTCCCTTCTCTTTATCAGGGGATTTTTTGAGTTCCTATATTAACATTTCCTTTTTTTTTTAACTGCTTGCTGTAAACCTTGGCCCCAGAACTCGCGGGCTCTTCGTGCTGTACCATCTGCTCCTGCGCAAGGCCAGCCAAGGTCCTGCACAGCATCTTTTGGGAATTGGGAAATTCAGGTTCCTCTCAGTGGAAACCCTGATATCCCCTTGAACCCTCTCTCAGTGCTCTGGTGAGTTGTGCATTGACTCTGCAAGGGAAGCTGTTTTAAAAGGAACACACATTTCCAAACAAACAGAGTAAATATTTAGTGTGCACCTTGATTTTAATAGGCATCAAAATCTTGCTCCTAAAATGAATGATATTCAAGTATCTATTACCAATTCCCAGGAGTACATCTAATGAAGGATCCTTGAGGATTTTTCTTTTTGGAAAGATTCTTCACGTTTGTTTGCAGCAACAGCAGGAAAACAGAACAAGCACAAGATGACTCTGCCTACATCAACACCATATTTAATATGGTATTTAAGGGGGTAAAGTCTCATACAGGGAACAGCCAATATTTTGGGAAGAAAACAGACTATAACAGCCAATTTCCTGGAGTGGAACAGATGCAAGTTAATGGCACACTTTCTAATAAACACCTAAAAGCTTATTAAAATGGCAACCAGGCAGATGAAGGATGAAGGGACTACTCTGCACATGCAGAAAAAGCACCCTCAGAATTCTTAGAATTATTTTAATTTAATTTTGGTTCTCTTATGGGCCCTGGTTGCAGTATATTATGTGTCTCATTCTTCCATTGGGGAGAATCTTATGGACTAGTTACGAAGTACTGTGGAGAAAAAGGGAAATTACTCATTTTTGGCTGAGCTCAGAGCAGAACATTATTTGCAGGTTTATGAACTATTATGGAAATATAAAGGCTGAAAAAGGTAATGATGACCAAATCACTTAAATCTCCAAGTACTATTGCTGATTTCTGGGAAAGCAGATAGAAGACAAAGGCCACATCCAAGACTGCCATCATCTTGGTTTCTGTTTGCTGGCCAAGTTTATAAAAAAAATCAGCATTCTGCTTCCTAAATTAAAAACCTGAGTGAATCCTTTTGCTGCAACAGCTGATCATTACCCAAAGCAACTACCATCATCAACATCAGATTGGATATATTCACGGCATATATATTCAAGGCACAGTTAAATAGGTCTGAAAAAGCTAGAAATGAGAAGAAACAGGAGTTTTTACCTTGGATTCAGCATCCCTTAGTAACAGGCTATTCTGAGGAACCTGATGTCCCCATTTCATTACTCAGCCTGTGCCTACCTTTAATAACTTCTCTTACTCATGGGTGATATAGTATTTTTATACAAGGTTTGTCTTTTGCATCGACTTGAAATATTTATATGTTTAAAAAAAAATCATAGGAATAGAAATTTCCTGCAAGATGCTGCTTTATGGTTTAAATAATTTAGGCCTATGATAAATACACCTAGAAACAGTGCACATATGAAAGTTACACATTTTTTTTATTATTTAGGAAGAAACTACTCTTGGAATGACACTTTCTACCAAAGCCATCAAAAATGTGTATTCAGGATAGTCAAGTCATTTAGATTCTGATTTCTAGAACCAAGGGTAACATTAGATATGAACAGCAAGGCAACAATTTAGCTGCTCTGGGGAGTTTCTGGATCAAAATGACTTTTGATTTTTGGTTAAGATCTTTCTGCTCTCTACAAGAGGGCTAAATGACAAACAAACACGCTACCATCGATTAAATACTGTGCTTGGCAGACAAACACACGCACGAGGCTCTTACTCAGAGCTGCCAAACCTATTTTGAGTCAAAACCTCAAGCTTTCTGCAGTGCTGCCCAGTAATGCCACCTTGAAGCAAACTAGTTTTTAATAGTGGTGGGGTTTGATTATAGAATAAAATTCCTGCCCCCACCGCCTTTTCCTGTAAATATTCACTCCCTTTGGCTACCAGTAAAACACTTGAGCAAACCAGTTTTTTGCTGAAATTACATTGCTGAGAAATTCTCCATCTGAAAGATATGTGCCTGATGTTACCATCCTCAATGGCAAAGACAACTCACCTTCTGCTAACTAAAGCCAGCTGTAATAAATACTTCAACTCCCTGCTCAAGACAATTCCTACTCTTCAGAAAATTGCCTCATATTTGCTGTCATCCCTCCATTACGTTCTTCCAATATTTCTTACAGAAATCACCAAAATGATGTCAAGTATATAACAACTAGAGTCTATAATTCTGCTTTTCCTGCTCATTAGCCACTTCTAGTTAGTTGTTTAGTACATTATTCATTCTTGTTTCCAGTCCTCCTCCTCCTCCTGCTGCAGATAATGCACTGATGTTGATATAATGCACAAATACCATCAGTCACATCAGTGTGTGCTGCTGCCTTGAATGCTCCAGCACAACTCTCCAGGATGCCACTTAGATTAGCCCACGACGTTCAGGCAGTGACTGCAGGGCACCCACCTTGCTGCTCATTTAGGGGATTCAGACACAAACCCCGTTACAGGGTTCTGACCACTTTATCAGAATTGCTCTCAGGGCATCTCAAAGAAGAACTCACAGCTCCTGGAGTATCAACAGAGGCAAACGCTCACTTTGGATTATTTTAAACACACAAATTAATCCCTAATTCTAACAAAACCTGTAAAACATACCCCAGTCAGCATATCTGTAATAAAGTGCACTCTAAGAACAATGAAGTTAATTTGATACCATGTGCTGATTTATCTGGAACAAAGCAGGACCTTGGAGTACAGCGGAGTATTTTCATTTTACAAGTGAAACAAGACACCCTGAAGCCTCAAGCACCATTTCTATGATTTTCACCAGATTCACTTGGCAGCAATGTGTTCTTAAGGTAGAAACCAACCCCCAAAAAGTGAGGTAAGCAGAGATAACGGAAAAAGATAAGAGACATTTTTCTCCTCTTAGTTTACACTGCACATGCACAGCTCCCTGCCCTAAAACTCCTCTGCACCACAACAGTGGAGACAACTGCATTGAAGAAAATGTAATTGCAAGACCACAAAGAACAAAAGAACTGACTAGAAGGCAAAACTCTTAAACCTGGTGATGTCTGTGTTTGCTGTGTGAAGCAGTGCTGGGCTCTGGGGTCAGGACAGACATTTGAGAGAACTGAGGGTGAAGGAAAAGCTTCTCTGATGTTGCCATAAATGCCCCCCTGCATAAAAATGCAGAAGAATCCCATAATCCTATGTTGATTCAAAAATATATTTCAAATATTCAAAATTCTGAGCTGCCATTTATTACTTGAAATATTTTTATTTTAAAATTAGTGTTTTGTAAGAGTCCAGGCAGATCCTGCTCATTAATCTACATGATTCACTAAAAAGCACAATTATTCTAGCAGTCCTCAAGAATTTAAAAATATAGTCTCATAGAAAAAGAGAAATTTATACAAGGAAACTTCTGAGAAAGTACTGAAATAGATTTGGGGTTTTTTTTTCCCCTTCCTTCCTCTTTGTAGAAGGCAGAAAGGAGAATTTGTGCATTGTGCTTGTCTGAAAATTCGACACCAAATTTGGAAGAGGTTCAAATTCACCTGTTAACCAGCTACAGCACGAGATGTATGAACACACAGAGAAGCCCTGTCCCAATTTAAAAACTACTGCTTTCAAAATAATTTGCTTACATATATAATTTATTTGCAGTGCCATCAAGAGCAGCTAAGTTGAGGCAGGCACGCAGAGCTCGCTCTGCAGCCTTCTGGTAGGTATAATTTAGCAGTCTGAAAGGAGTCCTCTAACTAATTTTGAAATGTTAAGCACAACCTCTTGAAATCTAAAGAAAACAGTGAAGCAAAGATAATCAACATAAGTATTTCTTTCACAGCTGAGAATCTTCCAACTCTACATCAGCCCCACAAGAAAACTCCACTGTATTTGACAGAAAAATCAGAAATTTGAGCAGTCTAGAATAAGTGCATGGTCTTACTCCCTAAAATGAATGACACTAAACATACCCACTGGCTAAAAATACAGTAAGTAATTTGAAAATATATGCCAGGCATCTTCACAGTACCCTGCCCTCCACCCTAATCCATCCCCTCCTCCCATGTTACTGTAAAAATTTAGGTAGTTTTTAGGGTCTGGGATCCTCACTGGCTTCATTAGGATCCACAGATGTTCCTAAAATGTGTTAAAAAAAGAAAACCAAGTAATTAAATACCTGAGTCTGTGTTTTCTTTAATAATAAATGCTTCTGCTGAAACCAGAATTAATTCTAAGGATGACTAAAAGCCCTAAATCTTAAGGGCATGAAGCCTGTCACTTTACTGTATTTATATTAAAGACTGAATCACCAAAATTAAAATATTACTGAGTTTATGGGAAGAAGCCATTACTTACTCTACCTAGAAAATACCAACTAACAAATCCAAGTCTCCCACTGTCAAAGAAGAACCATCCAATGATTGGGAGCATCATTTTATTCACTGCAAGATTTTACCATTTGAAAACATTCATTCCTGCATTGCAAACACAGAACTTAACTCACTCATCACTTGATAAAACCATCTAAATCTCTTATAAAAGGGCACTAAAATGAAAAATCTAAGCAAGCAGCCAGCAGAGCTGTAAGAACAGGCATGAAGGGTTAGAAATTTTATTCCCTGGTATGGGAGAATCCATGAGCAGTTGGGCAGACATGCAACAGCTAAATCAGCTCTTCAATTTATTTTTATAAAGGGCAAAAAAATAGCAGGGCAAATGAAGACTGGGGGGAAAAAACACAAGTTTCAGAGATTTGCTTCAGAAACAGTGAAGAGCAAGACCAAAGAAATATAAAGTTTGGCAGGGAGAAGAGGCCAGGTGGCAGAACATGCAATGCAGCAGCCACATGGGCATTAAAGGACCTCAGCAACAAACCCCATTTTCTAGCAAATAGAGGGACAGCAGAAAAAAAAATTGTGATTTCCAACCTTAGAAAAAGTAGGAGAAAAATATATTCCTTTGCTCTGAACAGGATGAGTTTAAAACTAATGCACGGTTCCCATGACAATTAGAGATTTTCAGAGGAACAGATCACTTTTATGTAAACAAGTGGCAATATAAAAGTCTGAACTGACCTGCATCACCATTACTCATATGCACTGGAGGAAATGGCATTTTCCTTACTGGAAGGGGGGGAAAAGAAAAGAAAAAGATACCACATCCTGAGGAAAAAAAAAAAAAGGAAAGGGCACCTCTTGTGCTAAGCATTATTAGAAAATAGATAAGCATTAAAGTGAATTACAGTTGGACCAAGTAAGCAAAGAATACCTTTAAAGGCTGCACAGCATCAAAACACTATAAACACGTAATGAGAAAGAAATAGCTGATTTCTGAAAAACAGGCAGTTGTTCTCAGCAGCAGACTTCTTTTTTTTCAGTTCCTAAGTCTAACTGAAATCATACAAACAAACTCCCAGATTTTTCACTACTTCTTTCAAAAACAGTTTGCTGTAAGAACCATTCATCCTAATTCTTAACACTGTTCCTGTGTGATGAGAAAAGCAGCAAAACGCTTCCAAACAAGGCAGGTGGAAATGGAAAAGGATGAAAGAACAAGGCAGGTACCTGTTGGATGGGAGGCAACCCAGATTGGTGTTTTTGGGCAGAAAAAAATGAGCTGGGGGTGTTTGAGGAGCTGAGCACGCAGGGCACTGCAGCTCCACAGACAGGGAAGGGCCAGGTGATGCTGGAGGCATCCAAGAGGCCTCAGTGCCACTGAATGGAATCGATTTGCAGAGTTTATAACAGCCACAGAGTCCCTGTCTGTGCAGGTCAAACACAGCATTAGACAAGACACAAAAATTGTATGGATCAAGGAAGAGGCGAGCAGAGCCCTCCTTTGCAGGGCTGCCTCTCTGCACTTTATAAATGTCTTTTTGTGGTCAAGCCGAGGGTAAAAGCTCCACCATGTGGGAGAAGCTTAGCACTAGCCCAGGTGAACGTGGTGTTTGCTCCGTGGTGGATCCAGGGAGCATCATCCTCACAGGTCCCACACACCAGGACACCCAAAGCACCTGGAGAACCAGGGAAGGCTCCCAAGCCATAAAGACCCTGTGCACTCATTAATTCAGAGCACATTGTCACTGCTCTGGGTACCCACACATCATTAATACCTGTCAATGATGAAAATGAAGGAGCTCAGAACGCTTCCTATGCTTTTGTTTTGTGAAGGAGTAACTTTTTCCAGGGCCATGAATAATACTTGGTGCTGTATGACTGAAAGCAGTGAATAATCGCAAAAAAAGGAACTGTTCCATGTTCCAGTGAAGAGACAGCCTGCCAAAACAAACATATTATGGCTGCAAAGGAAAGTAATGTGTCTGTAATTTTAAACTCTGTCCACTTTAGTAGTTCAACAAGTTTTTATCTCACCCTAACAACAGAAGCAGTAACACACAGCACAGAACCTGCATGAACCGACCTGTACTATTTGTGTGGTGGTGGGGAGTGCAGACAACTCAAAAAGAATGATACCTGTGAAATTTCATGATAAATCTACCTTCAAAGGCCAGTACAGTTAGGCTAAACCAGCAGGATATTAATTCTAAGCAATCAGAAAAAAATATTTTAATAGGAATACTACCAAGTCCTTTATTCTCTCAAGTAGTCACATAATACATTGGTAAGCCCACCCTCCCCCCCCAAAAAGGAAAAGAAATACATCCAATAATAATCTTACAAATAACATTAGAAAAACTGACAATGTTTCAGGATTGCATTTATACACCAGTAATAGGGAAGAAGCATTAAGTATTCTTCAGCATCAGAGCAACCAATCTTAAGAGTGTATTTTAAAAGAAAATAATTAGGGAAAATATCTTCTTTGCAGAATTTAAACATATTCACTACAAGTTTTTTAAAAACAAGAGCCTAATCAGCATACAGGGATTGGGGTTTCAGCAGTGACTACAGATTTTGCAGGTGCTTTTCAGTAGCCCCATTTGAACAGCTCCTCTATTTATCCACTTGATTAAGCACATGTTGGGAACAAGGCAGTGCTGCTGTCAGGGTGTGCATTTGGGAGATGCTTCCCAGTGCTGCTCAAATCCAGAAATTCACATCTTCCACCCTCACTATTTCAGCACACACATGGGATCACCAGGTAGGGTCCAACCCGGTGGGTACTGAACATAGTGAGGCTCCCAAATATGGAATGGGCTCCTAAAAAGCCAAAGCTCCACGAAGTGGTGCAATTTATCTCTATTTTATTTTATTTTTAACAACGTGGATATCAAAGAAATCTGGTAGATGGCATCCTGGAGGGGACAGTGAGGAGGAAGGTGTCTGTGATCCCTCCCCTGGGGACAAGTGGCAGGTCCCCCCTCGCTCTGCAGCAGCCACAGCCCCAGGGCAGCCCCTTCCTGACCCGCTCCACCAGCTCCCTGTCCGTGCCCCCGCTTCTCCCGGGCCGGGGCTGCAAAGCTGGGAGCATTCCCAGGCCAGAACAGGCGGGCAGAGCTCCGCTGCCCTGCCCAGTGTGGGACACAACCCCGGCACCTGCTCGGCCTGGCCAGCCCAGGGTGACCACAGCAGCAGCTCCTCCCTGCTCCACCGCGCCCTGGGCTTTCCAGTGGCCGAGCCGGAGCCCCAGGAGCCGGTCAGGGGTGGCCGGGAGCCCGGCAGAGCCAAGCCCCGCGCGCGGTTCCCGGGCAGATCCAGACAGGTTGCAGGCGTTTGGAGAAGCGCTCCCGACTTTTCAACACTGACATGACAAGCTGGCCGGGAGCCAGCGGGGCAGCGCTGGCCGGGGAACCGCGTCACACGCGGAGCTGGGGCGCTGGGACCACCACGGACACGCACCCGCGGAGCCGCCCCCTGACACCCACAAACCCACCCCAACCTCCTCCCCGGAGCCTCATCCAGCCTGCTAAGTAGGTTGATTTTCAAGTATTTAATATCCAGTCGGATGTTCAGCACTCTGGGTGGGAAGGTGGGGGGGTGGGAGGGAGGGAGGGATAAAAATCAGGCTCTGTCATCGCTCCCGAGAGCGGCTCTTATACCCACACAGCCAGTTGGCACCAGGCAGCCGTATCTCTGAATTTATGCTAATTCTGTCACTCATCATTACCAGGCAGTCACTCCGAAACCAGCTCTCTGGGAAACACCCCAGTCAGGCTCTCTCCCTATTGAGGAAAGATGAAGATAAAATTTAAGAACTATTTTTAATTCAATAACTGAAGTTCTTGGGACTGGTAGGAAAGGACTGTTCCAATAAACACATCAGACGAGCACCTGTTTTTCAAAGAACAGCTATCTTTCCAAAACTAACTGAAACATCCTAAATGTCCATAAGCTAAGGCCAGTTTCACCAAACACATTGCCCCCAACCATCTGATTTTTAGTGTCAAACCACCTCAGCTGACTGCACCAGGACCATTAATGCGGAGGACTGCACTCTGCAGTCATGGCCCTGCAACACCCATGTCCAATTTGGGTGTCTTTGTTTTCACAGGGCAAAGGATCATTTGACCAAAGCTTCTACAGTGTCACACTCCATTTTAAATTCATGTTTTCCTTTAAACTACACATCCCTCCAGTGAGCTCCTTGTCCAGGCGTGAGCATCCCCACTGCAATTCCCTGTAAAACTCTGCTTCCCACAACATCCCACCTGCACTTAATGCTTTTATTTGACAAGAGAACACATATGTACCACTTCACTCTTGGTAAATTTACACCATGGATAGCCAACATCTCTCTTATCAGCGAGGGTGGAACTGTGCTGCTCCACAGCAGGCATGGAATGGGCCAGGCCTCTGGTGCCCAAGGGAACAGAGCTCCACTGCCTCATCCCAGAGCTGGGGGTGATGGACCCAGCTGGCAGCTTCCTCATAAGGGTGCTCTTATGAAACTTTCCTTCCTGTTTAGTAACACATTAATTTCTCTGTATTATGAATATGAATTGTATAAAGAGTTTTAACTGAAGCATTGATGAAACTTACAGGGAAAAGAGCCTGCAAAGCAAACTATTTACACATACAATAAACTGTGTGATTATTAGGACAAAATACCTCCCTGCACGTGGAATAGGAAGCATTCAGAGATGCATAAATCCATTTTATTTCTCATCTCAGGAATGATCATCATGCCAGTATCTGCACTGGAACTGAAGCAAACTCAAGAGACGTGCAACATGCTGAAGTCACCAGCAGCACTTCATACAGCAGTGAAATATTCATTAAAGGTTTGCCATCTAAATACTCACTTGCACTGATCATACTTAATTTGTCAGATGTCTGATGATCCCAAAACAAGGTAATATTTCAGTGGTCCCTAAGTTTTGGATTCAAAATACCAAGCATTGGGACATATTTTACTTACATGCTCCGTGGCTATAGAGCAAAATCATACCATTGTTCAAACTGCTTAATCTGTCTCAACATTTAAAATTCAAGTTGAAAAGAACCACTAGTGCTTTTAACTGTCCTTAAATTACATTAATTGCGTTGTTAAGCACTTTAACAGCCTTATGAAGGCAGCTAAGTAAATCACTGCTCAGAAGTAAGGCTGTACAACCACCTCCCAAGCTCCACGCACAGGACAGAGCTGTCAATACCTCAACCTGCAGAATGAGGATCTCCCTTACATGAAAAATCAAGGTGGAGGCTACTTTTACCCCTTGCCCAGGCAATGCTGTATGTCAGCATCAACTGCTGGAACATCAATATATTGTGTGCACAGGGAGCACTGAAGTTATGCTGCCATGATTCTATTTACACCCTGTCCTGTCAGCAGGCAACTGATGTCATACACCTGCACACAACAGAAAAATTCCCAACCTAGACTGGGAAGCTGGCAAGAGATCAACCGGCTGTAATGAGCACTGCAAACAAACTATCCAGCCTTCAGCCAGAGCTCGCTGATCTCTGCCTGAACTATTGCACGAGCCTAAAACTTCACTGCTTCAAGTGCAAAGTGCCAGGGTCAGCAACAGACTGAACAAAGTCAGTGCTGGTGACCACAACCTTTGGCTTTTTAGATCTACAGGCTCTCCCTATGGGATGTGCTTTCTACATCCCATGAAACTGGAGAATATCAGGTGTGGTGGTCAAACAACTTGACAGAAGTGTTCTTGTGCATTATAAATAAGCACACCTGTACTGACACGCAGAACATGGAACCTGCACAAAATAGCAGCCAAATTCTTATAGCAACAACAGGCACAAGCTGAACCAAATACAGATCAGACTGTTTTAAGAACAGCAATTTTATATATATATATCTCACATATATATATATATAAAATTTCACACACACATATATATATCTCTCTCCAGAGATACTTGATATACCGAGAAGAAACAATGGAATGAAATAAAGCAATCTGAAAGTTTCAAGCCATCTGTATATATCTGTGCTGAGTATCAAACCATCTGTATTATATTCTTAGATCAGCTAAAGCAAACCACTGGCACCAGTGCCAAGATTGGCAGCAGAGACGATTTGGATCGCCACCAACGAGAACGAGCTACCATGCCTTTTAGAATAAATTTTGTAGCAAACACCAAAAGGGTTGATCAACACAGATTATCACAGCTACAACAAGCCAACTAGTTTAAAAAACAGTCTTTGCCATCCCACAGTGTTTGATTTTGTGCCGTACGATAAACTCGACGCCTGAAAGGGAAATTCAGCTCCTCAGTGTCCCTGTCCCTCAGGAAATGGCTCCAAGCACTGCAGCAGGTTTTGCACACCAGCAAGAAGCACCTGCACAAGGTGGCACCAAGGCCGTGCCCCACATCAGCTGCAGGAGTTCACAGCTACATTCAAGCACACCAAACCCCCCCAGGAGCCAGTGAGAGGCAGCTGCACCACAAACTGAACCCTCAGCTGCATTTTCGGAGCTACATCCTTGGTACATCTCCTGCTTCAGCGGGGGACAAGGCCTGGCTTCCTCCATTTCAGACACACCAGCAGCATCAAGCGACCCACACTCACTCACTTCATCTTCTCCAATCCCAGGTTCCACCATTCTACAGCACCCCACTTCTCCCAGGAAATTTCATCTACCCTTTGGAGTCTAGCCTAAATGTCAAACGCAAAAATGCCAAAATATCCTTAAGGATAAAGTTGCTGATGTAAAGAACACTGGCTAACCCCAATAAATTTTATTTTCATATTTTAAAAGAGCCCAAAAATAACTATTCACCACCTTTTCCTCTGCTTGAGATTTTGAGAACAGCCCGCCTACCAAAGAGTGTAATTCTCTTAGCGCTAAGAATTTTGCATGGGTGGATCTCTTTAGCTAAAAGTGATGATAAATAACACCTCCTCAATCCTGCAATCTCCAGAAACAGTTTACAAGAACTAATATATTAAGTTGATTTGCAATGTTAAACTAGGATTTCTCAACCCTCTGATGTCCACCTGAAGAATGCCAGGGGAGACATCAAGATCAAGGGAGCACAACACAAAGTTCAGCTGTCTGAGGATCTTCTGTCCTCTCTACCTTTGCTGTCGTGAGAGTATCTAACTCTGTGATAAGTTTCTGCATGGAAAATTATCAAACATAACACATTGCCACATCCTGAAAGCTCGTCCATCACCCCTCCAACAGCCTCACAGGACCCTCACTTTGCCCTAAGCTGAAGGTACAAACCTCTAATGACAGATTTTTTTTCAGCATTCACACAGCACTTAGGTGTTAAATCAGCAAAATTAAGCAGCATTTTTTCAAGCTTTTGTACAGTTTATGTACAAACTCTGCTAACTGACAAAAAAAGTGTACAGAAGTTCAAGAACTTGCCTGCACATTCTTCTTACCTCTAAACCTGCCATACAAAGGCCCACACACATTTCCATCAATGAAATGGGTCACATATGATTTTTTTAACTTATGCATATATTCAACCTTCTGAAGACTCAAATTAAAGGCATCAAAGAACAGCAGAATCATATCCTTTCCCCAATAAAACATATTTGCACTTGGAACTATGCATGTTGTTTAGTTCTATTCGGAATCCTATTATGAGAAACTTATTTTATGAGTCTGCCAAAAAGGCTGGTTACCAGAAGTGTAATCACAGTAAGCAATAAAGGCTGACATGGAGGATATTTCTAGGCAATTATAGCAGGTGTTTTAAAGGCATAAAGCTACAGAGTTATAAATCTATTTAGAGCCACAAACACAGAGAAAGTAAAAGGCGACCAGAAGGTTCAAACCCTCACAGCAGACAAATATTGTTCCTCTTCCTCTGCAGAACGCAGAGGCTGCAGGAACAACTCCACTGTGAATTGCAGCAAGTCAAAAGAATACAATATAAAACACTGAGGTACAACAGTCATCACAAAATGAATGAAGACCCTTCAAAGGAAGATGCAGCACATATATATATATATATATATACACACACACATATATAAGCTACAAAGCTCAAAAAAATCTTATCACTTAAGGACTGCTAGATGTCTTTTAAAATGTTGTTTCTTTTCAACTCAATTAAGTGGGGTTGCATGTAATGTCTTATATTGCATGAAGAATTTTGAAAAGAGAGTCTAATGGGTGCTGTCTGCAAAAAGTAAAGCAATAGATGTGACAAGTCCTACTCAGAATTTGTACATGAGCTGTATCTACAATGCAGAATTGGTGGAGGGAACTCAGGGAGAGCTGACTTGCCAACACAACACGTAACTTTACAGAGCGATTGCCGGTTATCAAAGTTGCATAAGCCAAGAGACAACACCAACTATAAATATGACTACCAGCTATTCCACACAACCCCAAGCGTCCTGCCAAGCCCTCCTTCATGTTCTCTCTCACACAGACAAAGGCCTCAAAGCCATGGGACATCTGCCAGGGAAACAAATGAAGTTAAAAAACCAGAAGAACATGAACATGTACTAACCTAAACTTGCGTGTTCTTTCTTCCCAATTCCTCCCCCAACACCTCCCCCTACAAAGACAATGTCTCAGTTTACTGTACTCTTTTCCTTCTCCCAACCAGTCTTAACTCTTGGACCAATGTTTTAAAGTTTCCCTACCTTTGAAAAAATAATGTTCAGTTCTTAAATGTTTTGCCAGATCTGGACCACACCCTGCCCTCTCCCAAAATCTTGGTTGTTTGTCTCCTATTGCACATAATCAATTATAGCACTTTCAGGTTTGTATTTTGCATGGTGGGAGCTGATCCAGAAAGGAGATTGTGCTTGTGTGAGCTTGTGTGTTTACACAAACACACACACGTACACACACCTTTATAGAACTGTTTTGTCTCTATAGTAAACTTCAGGGGATTTTCCTGAAACTGAGTTTTTCACCTGTAAGCAGATAAAAAAAAGCAGCTGAAAATTTGCCTCTTACCAGGTCATGCAAAGAGAGGAAAGAATCTCTGTCATTCTACCACCACAAGAACTGGGAATCAATCATAAGCAATAACTACAGAGAAATGCACAAAGACACCCAGCAGATCTCTCCAGTTCTGCTGTACATTTCGCTCTCCCCGTTCTTCTTCCCAGATTCAGTGTCAGACACCAACTCTGATGTTTGACAAAAAAGGGATACGGCAGATTGCCCACCAGCCGCAGCGTGTGCTGCCAAGTGAGAAATACAAGCTTGGAAACAGTCTCGAGATTCCAGCCAGGACAGCAAGGCTGCGAGCATCACACCAGTGACATAACTAAGCATGCTGGGGAGAGGCTGCAGGGGACGTGGGAAGTTATTGCATGAAATAGCTCTGCAGTGCATGCAAAGGAGCTGTTTTCAGTACCCAGCAAGACAACTTCATCATTTAGGATTGCCAAGCAGTAACTGCAGCTTTCTTCCTTCTGATTTTTCTTTTATAACTAAGTCAAACTGCTAAATCCCCTTTACTACTGAAACGTGAATCTTCCAACAAATTTCCTGTGGATGTTCTGTACCTAAATTTTCTTTATTAGCTACAGTACAGCAACAATCAGCTTTCAGAGCACTCAGCAGGCTCACCCTGGGTCTAGTTCACAACTTTGGGCTCCTACAACATTGGAAAAGAAAGTTTACATCCTAGAAAAGACAAGAATCATCTTGTTAATTTGTTTGGTACAACAGTGTGAACAGCACATGTAGACAAATACTCAATTTGTCTTCAGACAGTTTTTAGAAGACAGACATTTTATCAGCGGATCTGTTAACACTTTCCTTCAGAAAATATGTTTCGCCTGCCAGCAAACAAACAACAAAATAATGTGTCATATCTGTAAAACGAGGGACAGAAATAATCAAGATTAGCTTCAAAGTGTTGCAATAAAACAACAATAATCAAAGGCTGGAATATGTAACTCATGTTTCAGCCCTGTGCTCACAATCTCTCACATTTACTCCTTCCCTCTGCAGAACCTGCAGACACGGTGGCGTTACACGGTGATTCTCTCCAGTTCTGCTATTTAACAATAACCAAGGGAATGTGATGCTCAGGAACCCAGCTTGCAGTGGGATCAGTGGTGGAAACCAAGGCACCTCACACGGGCTGTGCTACACCCAGATGATCCCAAAAAGGCAAATCAGCTCCATGCTGGGAAAGGCACTGGGAGCGCAAAGAGAGATGGTGCTACTTGTTCAAACCCTTCTCAAGTCAAAAAGCACCACTGCAACTGGCTTACCCACTAACTTAAATTACAGGAAAAAAGTTGCAAAATTCTGTTATCTTTGTTTAACTTGACATAACGACTGCTAAGTTCTTTATTTTGAATTCGGGGCACAGAAGAAACTTTAACCAGCAACATTGTATGGAAGCACTTTTGAGTGAGGCTTCCAAGATCTTGAAAACATTTTGGTAAGTTTCATAAATTGTAGTTCTAATTAAGGATTGAATTTGGAGACTAAACACCTCTTTATTTGAGGGCAGGGAGGCTTAAATCTTTTTGTATTAATGCTGAGCTATATCATCTGATATTTTTGCTATGACCAACCTATAAAACCTGTCAGCTTCACTCAGTTTACACAGGGCTTTAATTATGTTTAACTAGAATCTGAATGATCTAATTACTTAACATCTTACAGCACAAACTACTGAGGACATCTGGTTGAGCAACTGGCAAAGGAGTCAGGGAAATAAAGCCACTGTTGTGTACCCTGCTCAGGACCCCTGCAAACAGCTCTCTCTCCATGCAGGCTCCTTTTTCCACCTGAAATTTCTGCTGCCTGAAAGCAGCTCTGCGAGAACAAATCATCCACCAGGTCAAAGTAGTCAGGTAAGAAAAACCCTGAGCACCACAAAGCAGGATGAGGGGACTTTGAAGAAGTTTTTTATTTTGCTTTGTTCATCATTGGGTGAAAATCCAGATCATGCTCTGCCCCTCTGGGGCTCTTTCTCCCACTGTTCCTCAGGAATTGAGACAAGATCACTGCGAGCACAAGAACACTAAAACTGGTGTCAGCTCGCCTCCATCAGTGCCAGCAGGAAGCTCTCACACCTGCAAGCCTTGAAAGATTTTTAAGTTTTTACCCTTTAAGGGAGCAGATTTTAGCAAAAGCAGTAAAAACTCCACGGGGGCACTGTGAAGTAACACAGAGAGCACTGAGGGAATAAGCAGCAATGTGAGCTGAGGATCCTTCTGGCCACGAACGCTTAAATGGTTCCCATCATGTCAGTCTTGGTCAGAGTCTTTCCCTCGGCCTGGCGCCCTGCCAGGGTGATATCACACTTCATACCTGGGGCCTGTTCAAAGAAAAGGGTGCCCGAAACACAGGAAGCTGCTGTCGTGACCCATATTGAGCAGACAAGCTCCCACTTTGATCTCTTCGCCTTGAAACCGCAGCGCACTGCACCCAACACATTAACCTGACGTGGTCAAAAGAAGAAATAAAACCTGAAAGTTCTGGTTAAAAACCCAGTTAAAGCTGCCATTTTCTGTCTTTACTTTTCCTTAAGGAACAGATGGAAACCAGCAATAACCATCTGGGTAAAGCAGCAATGGCTGTAAAGCACAATAATTCCACAAAAATACACTAACAAGGTCAGTTAAGTGTTTCTCTAATTGTCTCTTGCCCGTGACCTTTTTCAAAGATTTCAGATGAAAACCAAAACCAAAACAACTTATGAAAGATCCTTTGGCATCTCTGACAGCATCACAGTTCCATTCTGTATCCTGGGGAAATTCCAGTTGGGGAACAACATTCTGCCTTCCCAGATTTCCTCCTGCTCCCCCCCGACCTCCCAGGAAGAACATCCAGCTTCCATGCTCCACGACAAAATTGATTATCCCTGAACGAGCAGTAAAACTAAACCGTTCCTGTACGTGCAATGCAGCAAATGTTTTGGAATCCTTCAAGATCAAAGCCATTCTATTAATAAAGTTATATTTTTATATTCCTTGCAGCTGAAAAATCCAATTAAAACATTACAGTGACCTTTTACCAGAGAACGACTGTCACACTGAGGATGGGATCAGAAGACACCCTAAGCAGGGTTCCAGCAAAAATGGGATAGACAGGGAAAGAGACTCTTGCAGTTGTTTTACTTCAGTCACCAGGGTGGTAAAGGGTGGCCTAATTCAATAGGAAGATCTGAGAGGCTTTTATTAGGTCTCCCAAGTAGTGTAACTGACAGTTAAACAAACAAAGTGTCAGGCCTTAAGTCAGCATTTAGAAAGTAAATTTATAATGAAGAGCTGACAATCAAGACACCGTACAAAGGGGCTGCTGCCATCCAACAACTTTAAAAAAAACAACCAACCAACTAGATACAGAATGAATACTTCTTACCACTGAAATTAATTTCACAATTGGTTGGTAAAATGATTACAGCAAATAAATAGGGCACAAAACACTCCGAAGTGTGAGTGCAGTTTGCCATGACATCCTTAGGAGCAGGGGATGCCCAAGCCAGCAGCAGTGGCTGTGCTCTCCCACACCAGGCAGCCCTGCTGCCTCACCAGCTCCCAGCTCACCCACAAACCCCCACAAAACGAGGGCTAACAGAGAAAGCCATCATTCCCCGGGATCAGAACCTTTCACAGGGGCTTGTGTGCCCCAGAAGAAAGCCTCTAGCACGGAATTCCTGCCTGCCATCCCCTTTCACCAGCAAGGATCCTCCTGGGTATCAGGAGTGCAGACACAACAACCCTTGGCACACAGGCAGCAGCCGAGCACGGACAGCACCTTTTCCAGCTCCGGGACACGGTGCTGGATGGCCAAGCACAGCCTGCTGCAGTCCCAAATGAACCTTTTAGCCCTTGCAGTGAAGTTAATTTTTAAAAAGATGGCACACGCAACAGCTCTGGGGCACAGTGACCACTTTCTAAGATCCTGAAATCAATCTGAACTACTAAATTCTTCTCTTAATCCCAGTTAAAGTAGGTTTTCACAGTTCCAATTTTAGACTTCAAGTTCTATTTACAGGACAGAAAATCCTAGATAGTGACACTAATCAAGTTTTACTTAGCTTGGCATATTAAAGAACTAACTATTCTCAGGATATGCCAGAACATCTCAGATGCTAACAGATTTTAATTTATGATCTAAACCAAGCTGATCACAGCACAGTGTGTGTGCTGTTTTAATCATTTGTGCTGTATTTAACACATCACTCCAAGAAAAAAATCCCACACAGTTCTGGTCTCACCAGCTGATGGCCTGGAGCACAGCTAAGGCCTCACAAAGAGAATAAATGTGTATCACAAATTGTATTGTGAAAGCTGAGTTCTTCTGTACAACTTTCCAGCCATGGGACTGACCAAAGCTCTGCCTACACATGAAAAAAAGCCTGAAACCACCTCCTCCTCACGAGCATGGATACAGCAAACCACGTTTTGGACATAAAACTGAGAGCATGGCTGAGTAAGACAGTTTAATTTGATTCAAATCCTGATTTAAAACAGGGAATTAATCCCCAGTCCTGCAGGGGTTAAGGACTGTCAGTAATACAGACAGCACTCAGAGTCCCACAGGATCAAGACTCAGAGCTTTCAGAAAGGCTTTTTCTTCATCAGGAAAGTACAAAAATTAAATTCTTACGAAGTACAAAAATTTTTAATGAACAATTCTTCCCTCTTCACTGTCTGCTTTATCCTGGGAAGCAAGAGCACAGCACCCCCTGAGCTCACCCCTACACAGCCACAAGCATCCACTGACTTTTGGAAGGAATGAAAAAAAAAGACATTCTGAGTTTCAAGGGGTAATTAGGAGTATAGTATAGAGCACATTTGCTTAAGAAAACAGGCAGGGTGTTGTGAACAGCAGTGGAGAGATGAGCTGAGAACACAATATTAGTAAGCTGCCCTTTTCCAACATCCCAAGAATTTCAATAGCAAAACTCCATGCCAAAAAAAAATGTGCAGAAACCTACAACCAGAAGAAAACTACAGCTCCTGAAAAAGGCAGGGCAGAGCTGGAAGAGAGGGAGAAGAAACCAGTGCACTCACAACCGTATTTTTTAAATCCACAAAACAATCCTTGCACTCACCTAAAAGAAACTAAGGTTGCAATTGTGTAAACAACTCTGCACAGAGGTCTCTCCACAGAAAATCAATTGCAAGACTGCTGGCTCCTTGTTTTTAAATGTTTAATATTATCCCATCCCCACAATTAATATTAGAAAAGCAACTATGCTCATACCAGACATACCAAACCAAAGTTGAGTTCTATCAATATTAACACACACACAAAGTTGCAACAGCAAAACAGATATGTACTTCACTGACAAAATTAACATTCTCATGTTTCAGATCCTAGACAAAGGGTACATTTTATTTATGGATGAAAATGAAGCAAACATGTTTAAGTGACAACACGATACAAATTTACTTTGACGTGAACATGCAATAAAACGTGTAAACACCCAATAAAAAATAAAATGAAAAATAATTACAGACAAGACACAAGTATAAATTTTATTGAGCTACTGTGACAACATTTGTGTGTCACATCAACGAAATAATAAGAAAAAGAATGGAGTTGATTAGAAGCATGAGATAAAGCCAAGGACTAGATGCCACTGGACTAGGACAGAGAGATTCCTCTCTGCTTATGGTTTAACCATGGGCTGGGCTAGAAAAGGCAGCTCCTTCCACCCAAGCTCAGGCAGAGGATTGTGACTACAAACGTGTGAAAGTGCAATAATGCTCCGTGGCTGTTGTGCTAAATAGGGATAAAGCTTCTCCACTCTGCCAAGCTCCTGGATCAGCCCCAGTAAGGGGCAGGACAGCAGCAGGACGTGGATATTCCTGATGGCACAAATAGCACAACTTCCAGCCCCACTGACAGACCAAGCAGGCTGCTGATACACTACAAAACCTGGGCCATTTGGATCAATGAGGAAAGTTGAAGTAAGAAAAAGTGTCAAGCTACTCCCATCCTATGTCTTCGGTGAGTAATGAATTTCAGCCTTCAGGTACAGGTCTAACACCTCACTGCTCTGGAACTCTGGACATCTCTGTCTCTTTGGCCATCCAGGGAGCTCCAAGCCCCCCAGTTCCTGTCCCTATAAACACCAGAGTGTGGCTTGGGATGGAAGATCCTCCTTGCCCTGAGCTGGCAGAGGCTGGCCTGTCCTGCTGAAACAGGGAGCTGTTTCAAACCCTGGGCTGCAGTTTGAAATGATGCAACCACAAACTGCTGAATATTTAATTCAACATTCATATCACTGGCTGCCTATAATGTAAATTTTAAGCCTTTAATACACAGAGAAATCTGAAGGGAAATTTGATAAATTGTACATTACACCAAACAACAGGGAGGTATGTTTTAAAGTAAAAGTGTGTCTTTGTATAAGTAACTGTAGATTATAGCTTTATAACCATCTGCAAGAAACATTTTTTTCCAGTGATTTAGTACTAATCATCCACAACATTCTTTCAGGACAACCAACTACTCAGTTCTTTTTTTCACAATCATTTCTATAGAAATTGTTCGCAGCAACAACCTGAAAAGTACCTACAAATCAGCACCAGCACATTCTCTGATTGAGCCATTTAAGGTATTGACAACAAAAGTGCAGAAAATGCAACCACTGAGTCTTATTTATCCACAACACAGAATTAAGTAGCAGCAAAAAACAACAGTAACTGCTAACTCACAATCTTGTATCTCAAAGAGGGGCTGGGAGCATTATCAGAGTTTCCCAGATAGAAGAGCAAACCAGTGGAGGCGAGGGCCATGTTCAGGGGCTGGAGCCAGGAATGGGGATGACAGTGAGACTGCAACTCCCAACTCATTTCAGAGCCACTGCCACCTCCTGACTGTGCTCACACCAAATCTGAACCAGCTCAAGGCTCTGGGTGTCAGCACCAGTCCCACTCAGCACCGCTGCCCAAAGTGTAGAGATTTTCCATGGGCTGATGCATATCAGCTTCAGCTCACCTTTGGGTAAGGGAAATATTTTGTTTTCCTTAAAATACTGGATCAGCAACACCATGAAACCACAAATACCTAGCAGAGATACCAGCAAGAGCAGAAGGAGCAAGACTTAACCCATCAACCTTCCATTGCATTTCATCATTTGCAGCACTCCCTTTTGGCTTTGCAGTTTTATTTCTATAGGAATAAGCCAGAGTATTCCCACACAAACCATACAATCTTTTGCCATCTAAGATAAAACTGGTCTGAGTCTTCATTAAAAAAAAAATAAATCCAAAGCTATGAATTCCCTGGGGTTTTTTGCCTTCCCCCTCCCTTTTTTTTTTTTCAGTCAGAACAATGAGAATGCTCCTCCTATTCATAATACCTGATAATACCATCCAGGTGGTTAGAAAGCTACCAGGAAATACAAACTCTGTTTGTCAGAGGGCAACACAAAAAAATCTGTCAGTGCACTCTGAAGTCACACCATCACCTCAATATTTCATGTACAGATTTTCCCAGGATGTTTCCACAAGGAAACCCTGCCTGATGGCAAACCCCAGGTGACCCTTTCAGAAGGTCAGTGAGTGCAGGTGAGGTGGATTTGGTGGCAACACTACAGCCAGGCATCTGTTGGGACAGCCACCACACTGCCCAATATTTATATAAAAGCTGTAATAAGCTCTCCTCTTCTCCCAACTGCACTGCAAGAAGTTTCATTTCCAAGTCCTAGGCTGGTGCTCACTCTTTAACTCCTTCCTTTCTTCACCACTTCCCTCTATCCCATCCACTCCTTCAAACAGGGCCACTTCCCCCGCTCCACTCGGTTTTATTTTTACTTCCCTCCAACTCTGCTGTCCTCAGCTTGTCACACGTGAGCCACAGCCAGAAGCCAGCATTTCTCAGCAAGGAAAGACCTCTGCACTGTAAGCAGCAGGACTGACCCAGGCTCCCTGCACACACCCTCCCCAAGCCCATAAAAGCAATCCCAGTGACGTGATACCACAGCAGCACGGGACCAGCCCACCTCCACAGCTCAAGGGATGAGATAAAAATGTTTGCAGGAATCCCACCATGGTCTGGTGTCACCTCAACAGCCCTGTGCAGTGCACACCTGGCCTCACCTGCACCACAGCACTGGATTCAGCAAGAGGAATGGTCATGCTCCTGTGGAATTCATCCACCCATTTACCGATATTTCAGCCTAAATTTTTGTGTCATTCACAGAAAGCTCATCCTGCCACTCCAGATGCTGTAAGTCCAAGCTTGCTCATTCACTAAGGTTCATTTCCACACAACAGAGCAGAACCACAGGATCTGCTCAGCTCTGATGTATGAACTCCCCTGAAGAGCCTCCGAGACAGCCATGGCCTACATCCTTACCTGCCTCACAGCCAGCAACACAAAGATATGGGGGAATTTAAAGCAACACACAGCAGCTTAAAATACTTTTGTGCATCTGCTTTTGAACCTTTCAAAGAATGAGTAATGCTCACCACCTCTGGGTTCCCAGAGCAGATCACTCTGGTGCATGAAGCACAGGAGGAGGACAAGCTGCCCTCCCTGCTCCCTGGGAAAGGCAGCACAGCTCCAGCCCCCACAAAACTTCCTTATTACCCCAACTGCTGATGAAAGCATCGAGTTATTGCAAGGCAAGGAGGCAAGTGAAATGCCATGGAGGCAAAAAGCTGTCAGACAGCATTACTGTGACAGGCTCCAGCTTCAAACCCCCTCCTGCTGCAACACACAGGGAGCCACCAGGCACCTCCTGACTGTAGCACCTTCATACCAAAAATTACCTTTATTCAGGGTAAATGTTTAACTCTGCTAAGTCACAGAAGTGACCAGGGAACAGTGTGGTAAGAACTGTTGTGTCTTGCCAGAGACAGAAGCACAACCAGGGGATGGTGGTGGATCTAGTGCAAATTCTTCACTGCTTACTGCTTTCCCAGAAATCCAAGCAGTGTAGGACAGCAGTGAAGACCTCTGTTACATCCAACAACCTAAACCCAACTGTGTTTAATCTTTTATAAAAACGCTGTTAACATCCAGCACTGTCTGCATTTCATGTTCTTCACAATCCAACCAGTGTAAAATCCTGTATTTTCTTCACTGTAACTGCCAATAAAAGCAGAAATCACTGATTTGCCTTGTCAAACCAGAGACAACAAAAACAAGCTGAGAACATATGTCACAAAATGAGTAGGATTTATCTTATGTTCAGTAATTTAAGGACACTATTTCTGACTGTGAGGTCTGAGTTTCTCCCATCTTTGCTGGTACATTCAACCCCTTGTGTGAGCACTCCTGTACCAGTCTCTTCACCCAAGACTCCTTGTCTTCTGCAAACAATCCCATTTCAGCTTTCCCCTCTCAGTTTCACATCTTTCTCCCCTCTCCCCCATTCCAGCAAAGCTGGAAAGTTGTCACTGTATTCTCAATCCAGAAAACATTGTATTTTCAAGGCCTTGCCCACAGAGTATGTGGGAAACAACCAAGCACATGTGCAGGAAAAACCTGGATATACAAGATGGGAACTTACTGCCCAGCTTACACAAAAGGACAAGCTCCTGCACACTGCCTGTTTGGTGTCTTTAAAAATACCAATCATCCTCATATGTGTCTGTTCTCTACACAATAAATAAACTGCCTTTATTCTCAGCCTCAGAGTGATCAAACTGAAACTTTGGATTATGCATTTTTCTACATCCACTTTTTGCATTACAAATCAGCTTGCAAATAAAGAATAACTGTTCACTGGAATTTCAGACTGCATGTTATTTCTTCTCTAGCAAATGTTTCGCCCATTACTTATTCGGTATTGTTAGACACAGTCAACCAGTGCAATTTTTTTCCCAAGATCTCCAACCATTACCATATCCCAAACCCTCCTTACTTCACTTCTCAATAAGTCATCCAATTAACCATGAACTTGGCATTAGAGCAGAGTGATGGAAACGTGCACTGATTCTGCCACATTTCTGGTGGGCATTATTTCACTGGAGGAAGAGGAGCAAGGGACAGAAAAGTGCTCAGAAATTTCTTTCCAAGGAACAGGATTCAAAGAATCCTATGAAAGCCAAGTTCTTGAGCCAGAAGTACATCAAGGGCCTTTATTCTAGTATATCACGTGTGTTGGATGTCCAGGGACATGACCCTGACCAGCACAAACTGCCAAAGCAGTGACTGCTATCAGAGCATTTTGGCAGCAGTGCCCTGGCTCTGCCATCCCTCAGTTCTCTGTGTTGCATCCTCCTGCAGGAACACCAAGCTGCTTTCACCACATCTCTGCAAGGTGAGGGGAGCAGAAATGTGTGTACAGTAGCTGGAGACTCTTCTCCAGATGCACATTTAACTACTATTATAACAGAAAAGTACTGACTGCATTTAGGAGAGAAATAAGTTTTACAGTGAGCTGCACAGATACACAAAATTAAACACTAAGACCTGATTGCTAACTCCACTTCTAATGAAGCACATGAACTCCTTCACTTAAAGCAAATCAGCTTTGCTCTGGTACCATCAGACCCAACTAAAAGATGCCAACAACTCCACCTGTTTCTAATTCAGTAACAGAAGCACTTCAGTATTTAAAAGCTACTCATTACTAGATACTGCAACCAGATTTTGTTACAGATTTTATAAGATCAATGGTTTACCTTAAACAATTAGTCACAGCCTGCATAAAACTAATACTCCATCCTTACTTTAATTGTACGTGATGCAATACCAGGATGAGATTTTAAAGAACAAACACATGAGCAAGATTTGCCTTTAGATTTTCACTCCCCAGCTTGATGGTGACAAGTTCTGCCATTCTGCTCAAAGCAGTAACAAACTGTACTTTTTACCAGTATGTGAACCTGTCCTAAAAAGCTACTATGACATTTTGAGACTTGTGTTTATTGTCAAAATAACTACAGATAGTTTGTTACGTTTTCAGAGGGTATTAACTTCTTCCATTCATCCTGAGATCTGAGGATCAAGTTAGACTTACTCTTGCAAAACTGCTGCTGGTCAGAGAGACCAGCTGCCTCCTCATGATATTGAGATATACACACATATTCAGAAATACTAAGGAAGCTGTCAAAGAGAGCTGCACGCTGTGCCCACGGGAACGTGGTGCTCCTTTTCCTGTTCTCCAGCAAAAGGTTGTTTTTATAGCAAAGGTGATGGTGACACCAAAAACTACAAACAAAGCAGGAGCACGGAGCAGCAGGTTACCTTCACACTGCTGAACTGATTCCAATCACACAACTGCTTCCACATGGGACATGCAGCTTTAACTCGAGGGCAACAGCATTTCTCCAGTGATTTCATCTGCATTTACTGCCACAATATTCACTGTTTGTGAGGATCTGTTTTCTCTTTGCACTGCAATTCCCTCCCCATCAGTTATCAAACATGGGTCCCTCTACCACCACAGGGAAAACTGAGGCAGCAATGCCATGCCAATTCCACAATTTCTTTAGGAAACACGCCAGCCCTTACTGCAGAAAAGGGTTAATGTTCTGCTCTGTGCCTCGCAGGTACAGTCTCGAGTGAAGAGCCCCGTTTGATACCTGTAGGAAGCTGCCATTTTTGCATCTCATATTCCATTTGTGAACAGACCTTTTTGTTCTTTAATCCAAGTTCTGAATTATTTAATCCTGTCTCCAACACTCGAAATACCTTTCCCAATAAACAAGAGCTTATTTAGTGACAGGAAGTAAATAATTTAAGAAGTCAGACCCTAAAGTGTTCCTGGCTCTGTTTTTAATTAATATTGATACAATCTGGAGAAACCTGCTGCTTAATATTACAAGGCAGGTCGAAGCTCATCAACAGTTAAACGTTTCATTCTCAGAGAAGGTGGAAGAGGAAGTTGGGAGCAGGCGGGTGCGCGGCGCTCGCTGCCAGCGATCCCGGACTGCCCGGTCCCAGCTCCTCACAACCTGCCCATGCACACAGAGCTTCCAACCATCACACCCTGGGCTACACGAGCTGGGCTTCGCAGGGCTCAGGTGGAACTGTGTTAAGTGTAAATCCTTCAGGCTTTTGTGCTGGAACGGAGCAGGGGGAGCGCACACGGAAGTATTTTTATTTTCTGTAACTCCACGCTCCAAATACGTCAGTGCAA
Source organism: Climacteris rufus (assembly GCA_013398175.1). Taxonomy (NCBI): domain Eukaryota; kingdom Metazoa; phylum Chordata; class Aves; order Passeriformes; family Climacteridae; genus Climacteris; species Climacteris rufus. The sequence goes on along the minus strand of VZRZ01001588.1, from coordinate 1,679 downwards.
ACGAAGGATGGGGATGGAGGGAGGCACGGGCAGTCCCGTGGGGCTGAACTTCATCCCCGCTAATGATAGTTTTTATAGCACATTGCTTCAGCTGCAAGTGGGAGTAAACATGACACTACCTCTTCGTGCAGATGGGTGGGTAAAAAAAAAAATAAATAAAAAGCTAATTCGAAACAAATTAACCATTCTGCATAAAGATGAAGGCGCTCACTCCCGCCCTGGTCACTCCAGCACTCCCCGCAGACAAGCTGTGTGCAAAGTTAACAAACTCTGTGCTGCTCACAGGTGAACCTGCCAACAGGTGAACAGCCTCCATCCGCAGCGCGGATAAATAATCACCGGTCCTCAAAAGCAGGTAATGAATATTGTTCAAACAACTCTGAGCTGGCGTTACCAGAATGCTTCAAAGGAGAAGCTACAAGCTGTTCGAGTCAGACTGTCACATTTAGTCTGCAAAAACGAGATTAAGGTTTGTACAGTGATACTCCACAACAGGTTTTACAGTATGCACAGAAATTAAATTATGATAAAAGTGAGCTATTTTTTACTAAAAACAGAATAGAACAATCTATCAAAATGCCATTTGGCTGCGTTCATTACATTTTAGAATTTAATTTACATGATAGATACTTTAGCATAATATGTTTTAATCAATAAGCATTTCTGAAGGCTTTATTTTTATAGGCAATATTTAGACTTGTTCACCGTTAAATGTAACGCCACAGCAGCGACGTTCAGAGCGTTTATTTTCCTATGCTAAGCAAGAACAGCCACACGTACACAGAGGCAAAAGCAAAAGTCCACAATTAGAGATGTCAGACCTTGTTTAACTACATCTTAATTTAATCCATTTTATTTTATACAATTCTACATCTGGATCTCATTTTCTGTATTCCTGTAGGTATTCCGGGTCACTATTAAGAACCCTTTCAAGTTAGCAAAGTTCAGCCAAGTCTACCTTAATCCAAAACCTTTAAAAAGAAACAATAAAACGCGCAAGGGGGTGGATGGAAGACGACAGAGAAACCTAAAACAAAACGCTACTTTACCCCACCTCCTCATGCACCTGAAAGTCAGAAGGGAGCAGCCTCCCAGCACAGACCCCGGGCAGCACTTCCCCTTTCGGGGGCTGCTGGGGTGGCATTTGCAGCATCGCTCCCGCACGCCCGGCCGAGGGGAAGGGAGGGCGGCAGGACCCGGGTGCCGCTGCCGGCCCCCCGCCGGCATCCCCTCACCTCCAGCGGGAATGCGGCTCTGCCCAGCATCAGCGCACCATCCTCCGCCCGCCGCCGGCTCCGCCGCCGCCTCCACGGGGGCCAGGGTGGGCAGCCGCCGGCTTTCGAGCCAATTTATTTAAACGGGAGGCAGCGGCGGGTTTGGAGAGGCAGGGCAGCGCCTTCCTGCGCCAATCAACTGGGAGACACGCGTGTTGCAATCCCATTCACGGCGGGAGCAGCACCGATTCAGAGCCTGACAGCCCCCCCAGCCCGGCCCGGCCTTATCTGCACCCCGGCAACTCCACTAAAGCGTGGGGCCGCCGTTCCCGCAGGGACGCTCCCCCGGGGCACGGCAGGCGAGGCCGCTCCGCGAGGACTTTCCCTCGCAGGAAACGGCACTTCTGGGCTCTCCCGAGCCAGCACAGTAAAGCATCAATATTCCGCTCATCTGTCAGATCCTGG
>VZRZ01001551.1:734-33061 GCA_013398175.1 Climacteris rufus | reverse complement strand
CATCCATCCCTCTATCCATCCCACCCAGATCCTTACACAGCTGCAACCAGGTTATAAGCAGCAAGGAAGTTTGAACCTACAGGAGAAACCTGCAGCTGCTGGACTGGTTCAGCTTTTGAACAGATGTGTTTGCAGTTCCAGGTTCTGTGTTTTCCCAGCATAAACAAGGCCATGGGTTAAGTGCAGCTGTTCCATCAAACACGAGCAGGGGAAAACACAAGGACACATCAGTATCTGAGCTAAGGGAATAATTATTGTCACCTCTTTCTGTTCACAAATGGATTGGGGCAACTTAGAGTTTTCCTGGATCTATTTGTGATGGGAAATTCACAAGACTATTCCTGCAAATAATTAGTTATTGATCCTGAAGTTTGCTTAGGGAAAAGCTCTCGTAAGCAAGCCAATCTATTATTCAAGCCACATTTGTTTAGGGATTTGTGGCACTGGAACTCATTTTTGGTCTCCTACTGATGAAGCACAACTTCAGGTTTCTCCATGAGTGAGGAGGTGGTTGAAATCCCATTTTTCAGAATCAAACTCGCTTTTTTCCTTCTCCTTCCAATTAATGCTTTCCTCCAGTATTTGCTTAAAAAGTTTTGAATATTTCTTGGCAAAATAATTATTGTTATTTTGTTAATATTCAAGAAAAATTTCCCAGCATTTAGATGTCCTAACTAATAACAACAGCATTAAATGAGTCTTTGAATTCCTCCTGCCCCTGCAGGAGTGTGCAGGCACACAACTGGGGACATTTTCCATTTCTGCTCAGCTTCCTGCTTCTGCTCATGACAGCAAAGCTTTGATCCCCAATAACACCACCGAACATGGTTTTTATTACAAAACCACACAAATTTCACACAATCGTGCCACACAATCTTTTCCCAGTGTCAGGACCTGGCACGTGGCTGGGATTGCTCAACCCAGTGTAACAAAACCCCATCTGAGCCTCTCAAGGGCAGGGGTTTCACTCAGGAAGGTCTGAGCCCTCAGCACAAACTTTCCTTAGGTCCTTTGCCCCAGAAATGGGGGAATTAGCACCTTTCTCCTATCCCGTTTTCAAGAAGCATTTATTGCCCTCTGATTTGAGTTCTGCTTGGATTCAATCACTCCCAGAAAAACAGAGCAGACTTTGAGTCTGCAGTAATTAGAGACAAAACTGGGTAAATTAACTGTCAAACTTCAACCACCCTGCTTCATGCTTCACTGGGCTCTGGCAGAACAGGCTGCCTGTGCCTGATACTAGAGTTTTAAGGCAAAAGCAAGTGTATTGGGTGAAACAGCTTGGTAGAGTGTTGCCCACATCTGTGTGCACATCTGGGAGTGCCCCTGTGCTCACACAGGCCAGGCACACACAGCTCGTGGCTGCCAGGCAGGAAACACAGAAAGCAGCTGGGACTGACATCATCCTGAGTGCCAGAGGGGCCTGGAAAGGTCTCATCACACAATCCTGGAATCTTCTGAGCGGGAAGGGACTCCCAAGGATCATCAATCCCACTCCTGGCCCTGCCCAGACACCCCAACAATCCCACCCTGGGCATCCCTGGGAGCCTTGTCCAAACACCCCTGGAGCTCTGGCAGCCTTGGGGCCAGGACCGTTCCCTGGGGAGCCTGGGCAGGGAGGAGAACCTTTCCCTGGTCTCCAACCTAACCCAACAGTCCTTCCACACCTTTAGGTGACTTTCAGAGGTCTTGTAAAACCACCTGCTGCAGCTCTCTCCTCCCTGTCTGGACTGTCATGATTCTAAGTGCCACTTGAGCTCCTTCACATCCCATTTCCCTGCTCATCCCCCATCCATTCTGCAGCAATTCTTCTAAAATTGTGTGCAACAAACCCCTCTGGAAGTGTTCCTTTGTTCTGCTGCAATCACACAAGATGCTGGTGTGAAATGTGCTTTTGCAAATTATCAGCTTCAGGCCCAGCCCAGTTAATGCCAATGCCCTGCAGCCTCTGCCTTCCCTCCCTCCCACAGCTGCAGTGCCACTTGCAGCAGCCTTAGAGCTTCTTCCTTTCAACAGGCCATGCAAATCTGCATTGCCACACCATGATGGGCCCAACAAAAACCAGCATTTCCAGGGCAAAGGGAGGAAATTTCTGTTTGGTTTGGGCTGGGCTTTCATTTTCTAAAGGCATGTAGTGAAAAATAAGAGCTACTCTTAGAGATAATCTGCCTTTAAAGGAACATCTTGCTTTGCAAGCTAAACAAGAAAAGTGCATTTCTATGAACAGGAGCCCTCTTTGATAGTTCAGGAGTGTGTAGGAAAACCTGACCCTAGGCACAGACTTTGGGTTGGAAGGGACCCCAAAATCATTTCCTTGAAGCCAAAACCTGTTTTTCATTAATTTAAACTGCATTTCATAAGTGATTTATCCTAATGTTAGGATGAGCATAGAAACTCAACCTCAGAGAATGAAAAATACAGGGACATATGAACTTTTATCTAACTAGTAACATCCTGTAAGTGCCTTTACACAGGGTAAGTGTCACTATACCATTACAGTGGCCACAAAAAGGCTGGTAGCAGAGGACACTGACACTTGGGGCTCAGATTCTCAGGGCAATGTCAAAACTTGCAAGTGACATCTGTTCTTACAGGAGCAATGATTTATTTCAGTATCAACTGAAGATAAAACAACCCTTTGCACAGAGGATTATGAGTTACCCACTAATTCTCACAGCAGCTTTCAAAAAGTCCAGCAACTTTAAAAAGTCCCTCTGACCTTAAGGACTGTCACAACTCCCTGATAGTCTGATCAGGATAATCAGCCTGTCTGTCACCAGCACCTAAAGCAGCCCAAATTTAGAGGCCAGAATTCCCTGCCTGGTCAGTCAGTGGGAACTGGCTTTAACACCATGTTTTGCACTTCCCATAATCCCAGACTATAAAGAGGAAACCAAGCGTTCAGATTTTGAACACTCCTAATAAGAAACTCTTTAAAAATAGAAAATCAGTACACAAAGCATCTGTGTGCTGCAAATGTAACATCCCAGACAAGACCAAATTATTAAAGAACCCCAGCCTGTTATTCAGCAGCTCCTGGATGCTTTGATGAGGTGACACTTCACAACCTTTAATGCACTTTGAAGCCATGCCCTGCTGAAGGCCCTGTGAAATTAAATGGGCTCCTTGCCCTGCAATGAGGGAGCAGCTGGAGCAGCCACAGGGTTACACTGCTCCCTGCCCCAGATGAGCTTGTCACCAGTGAATTCCTCCACCCTCTCTTCTTCTTCCCATATTAATGCCCTTCATCATAATAAGGATTCCTACCCACTGCCAGAACTCAATTTACACTATTTACTTTAATGACCTCATTTGTCATGCTGGCCTGTGTTGCTGCCTCTGGGACCACAGCCTGTCCTGCTGCCAGAAGGTCTCATTTACAGTTTGCTCTTTCATTATTTTTTTGAAAGATTAAATTGCTCTCATTTCAAGGCAAACAGTCTGGGACAGCGAGATACATTCATGCATTTGATCAATGCATTTTAGGGTTATGGCCATCCCAATCCCAACTGACTCCCATCCACTGCATCATCCAGTTATTCCCATCACCTTTGGCTTTGTCATTCCTTTCAATCCTTGCAATATATACTGGCTGTGACATTTAAATATTGCCATGGCATTAAGTGGTGGGAGGAATTTTAACTTGGTTTTGGGGGGCAGGATGAGTGTGATCATTTCCTTCCAAAATGCACCAGTTCATTTGTCTGTCTAAATCACAATTTTATCTCACAGCTTCACTGCCCCAGAGAGGTACATTCCTTCCTATTAGATTATAGTTCCCTCTCCAATCCTGACATGCTCAGTAAAATTCAATGGTAATCAAGTCATGTAAATAGGTTAGGGAAGAGCAGAGTACTTCATGTCTCATTGTGGCACAGGTTTGTGCAAACAGCATTGCACAAACTGCTGGGCTGGGGCTAAAGGGGCCTCCAAAAGCAGAGCAGAGCCAACCCCCAGCAGTCTGCCCACAGAGCAGGGAGGGATGGGCTGTGTGGGAGGCTTCTGTCTGTCTGCAGTGTTGCAATAAAACATTCCCCAGCCTGTTTGCAGCATCTTTAAAAGGAGATATTACATCCCATTTTCCTATTCTGGAGTAGCTGCCCCATCCATTGCCTCCTCCCAGCTCAGCTCCCACTGGACAGACTGGGCCAGGATGTGTCCTCCCAGTGCAGCCTCCACTGCTCTGAGTCTCCAGTTTCCCTGGGAACAGTGGCCAGGCACAGACCTTTGCAAGACATCACCTGGAAATCCCAACATAAAGCTTAACGAAAACAACAGATTAAACCCAAGATTCATTGCCAAATGCCAAACTTCAAATCACAACATCACCAGTCCCTTCACTATTCAAACCCCCTTTGCCCAGGGAAACACAAACCTGTTTTTTAACCAAAACAAACAGCAATGAAACTTCCCTCAGGACAAACTTTAAGAACTTACAGTTATTTCAAAGTTAACAAGCACCTGCCTCATTTCCCTCAGCTCTGTACCTACAATCTTCTTCTTTCTTGTTTCCTACCATGACAAACATTTGTCTTCAGCCCCAATAAACATCACCAAAACCCTTTACAGTGATTTCCAATATGCTGATGCATTTCTTCAAAAGCCTTTTCAGTGCATAAATTGGTCCCAAACTAATAGTCCTCGTTATTTATACAGACACAGCCTTGTTCAGGCTGTCTCCTAAGTAGACTTCAGCAGGAACATAAGGAATAAGATCTTTTCCAGATAAACTTGAGTCTGATATAAATGTAAGTATTTTCTGCAGAAAAACATGCTTCAGATTTCTCATCAATATTTATACATAAAGCTAAACCAACCTTTTTAAGTTGCTTCTAGATAATATATGATGGTAACTTGACAATAACACAAATTTACAGGTCATGTATGATGCATAAAAGCACATAAATATTACTTACTGTCAGAGGATCAGGTTTCTGGTGTGTAGGGAGAAGATGGAAGTTATTACAGCACAGTCTTCCCCTGGATTCCCTTAAGTCTTGCCCTGGATCATCACATGCAGACGAGAGCAGCAGCAAGGCTGAGGGAAAACAAACCAGACTTGACAATATCAGACCAGCGAAACACTACCAGTGTGCTCTAAAATAATCTGCTAATACAGAAGCAATAAAACAGCATCAAAGCTCTGGGAAACATCAGGTACTGCCAAAAAGATGCAAACATTTCAGAGACTGTGCATTAGAACCCTGAAAAGCAGCTTTTAGACTCAATAATAATTTTTTTTGTGTTATCTTTTGTACTCCTTTTACCTTTATCTGTGCAGGACCTGTGTCATTCCCTCACTCTGCTCACTGCAGCACAGAATGGTGATGCCTGAGGCTGAGAAGGACTATTTACTGGTTCTGTGGGAGCTGCTGTCCGAGGAAACATGGGGGGAATTGAAATAAAAGAGTACATTGGAAACCCCATGCAATCTGCATGTGAAGCAGGGAAGAATTCCAATTGTTCCTGGTTTACAGGTAGGCACAGTCACTGAAATCATTCCAGAGGAGCTATAAACAAAGAGGCAGAGCTTGGAAAGGAGGCAGAGCTGTGATCACAGGATCACTGAGGTTGGAAACTCCCTCCAGAATCGTCGAGCCCAAGCTGTGCCCATCCCGACCCTGTGCCCAGCCCAGAGCCCTGAGTGCCACAGCCAGGCCTTCCTGGGACACCTCCAGGGATGGGGACTCCAAACCTCCCTGGGCAGCCCCTGCCAATGCCTGGCCAACCTTTCCATGGAGAAATTCCTGCTGCTGTCCAGGATAGATGTGCCAGGGAAGCCCATCTCCCACAGCCCCGACCTTGCCGTGATCACCAACCCAAGGTGAAAGCTTTGCCCTGCAAAGGGTGTGGTGTTTACAAACCAGGCTTTCCTGGCACTCCCTGTCCAAGGGCTTTGTGATCCATCTCAGCAGGAATGGCTCCTTCTGGCAGACACGGGCCTCTCACGCTTGGCAGATCCCAACACCTTCTCCAACGGTGGGGAGCAATATTTGTAGTCACAGCAGGTAAACGAGCTGTGGACAGGGAACACAACTAATTTAATGGCATGAATTATTTACACATACATCCAGCAAAGCCATCTTGCTACACAGCAGTCCCAGCAGCAGGGATTATTAATTTATAACCCAACTACAGCTACATTAAACTGAATGAGGCTTCCATAAAAACTTAACTGTGGAGCCACGGGAAATATTGCCCATTCCATGCAGACAGTACAACGATGTTCTCCAGCAAAGCCTCAGCCAAAAATCCATCATTTCTCTTCAGAGATGGAAAAACATGCACTGGATTCCAGTTTGCATCCAGGCACGCCCTCGTCTGCAGTGCCCATCCAAAGCAATGCACCTTCAGCAGGATTTGCCTTTAAGCTTTTGTGAGGTTCTAAAGTAGCACCAAATTCCTTCCTTTCCAACAGCAGTGCCAACACCCCCTGCTCCCTAGGGAGAAAAACCCTTGGAGGGATAACAGGGAGCACCCCCTGCAATGTCCCCACTGATCTGATGGGAGCAAGGGGAAAAGGGACAGCCCACAGGGAGAACAGGGGAAGCCTCTGGGACAGCAAAGGATTTGATGAGAAGCTGCAGAACATCAGGAGGAAAGGGAGGGAACAGGAAATACCTGAGCAGGGAGTCCAGGAGAAGGAAATGGGGCAGGAGCACAACCACAGCAATCAGGGTGGGGACTGGGGAATTCAGGTAAAGGAAAGCAGGGAAACAGAGTGGTCCAATTTCCCCTAGAACAAGAAATGCAGATGATAAGTCTGTAAGGAGAAACCTGGTCAGCAATGGGAACTCTGCAGACTGGGAGTGGGTAAGGAAGAGAGGACAGAGCATGGAACAGCTCGAGGAGCTCCACAGCACCACTGGGCAGCTTTAACCACAGCCCTCAGTCTTTGGGTGTTTGCATGACAGGCACCCACACATGTCCTGCAGTCAAACATGGTTTTATGGAAACATGGGCTTTTCCCTGGGTTTAGCCAGGCACTCCACATTCCAAAACCCTGCTGGTGTGTTTTGTACCATCTGCAAAGAAATAGAAGCCACCACTCCAAGCATGTTCCCAGCACAGTCTTTATCCCAATAAACACATTAACAGCTGGACTGCTGCATCCTCACCTGCTTTTTCACCCAGTTGGTGGCTGAGGCAGCAAATTAATCTCCATACAGTAGGAATTCAGTTCCTCTTAGTGACTGGAAACCCTCCTTACTGCACTGTGAGCAACATGAAATGATTTCCCCCGGCACAGCCTCGTGGCACAGTCCCCTGTTAACTCTTTGCCCAGGATCCCAGGGCAGGGGGGATTGCCTGGTCCTGGTGACTCTGCTGTTCCTGTTGCAGGAGAGGGTTTGGTGCTTCCTGAACACATAAACGAGCTCACTCTGGGGCCAGAGCAGAGGGCCCAAAGGCCATTCAGCCCTGAGCACATGCTCAGCATAGCAGCTCTGTCTCTGCCTTCCACAGGTGCATTCCTGGCACTCCCAAGAAGCCTGTGTTTGACCTACTTAGGGATCACTCTGTGGTGCTGCACGAATCAATTCTAAATCCCACAGCCCCCTATTCCTGGGCAGGAGAATATCCTACTGTGCCAGCACTGAGCAGCCTCCCTGTCCTCCTGCCTTGAAATGATGGTGTGGGGAAGTTCTCTTCTCTTGCCCAGAACTGGGATGGGGTGAGTTTTAACTGCTGCAAGTCCCTGACAGGGAGCACGCAGTGTCACTGTTGTGATTTCCATGCTGGCCTTACCTGGTGATCTCAGAGCCCTGCTTGGGTGCAGGGAAGGCTCTGCCCACGGGCCAGGACAGGTAGGTGGCAGTCCCAGAGCCTCCATAAATAAAGAATAGCTAAAAAAACCAAACAAGCACCAAAACAACACCAAAGAAACTCCCCATTAGCTGCAAATACTGGAAAGGCAGAAAGGTTAATGATCCCAGCAGGGTGGAAATTCTCCGGTGTCAGGGATTTCAGGCAGCACAAAAAGCAGCTTTATGGTGAATTTGGGAGGAGAGAGAAGAGACAAGTGCTTCCAGGTGTCCAGAACATGCAGTGGGACAAGCAGGAGGCAAGGCCTTGGGAAGGTGCTGCCCTTCTGGTGCCAAAGAGGAGGAGAAACCCCTCAAACCAGTTCAATGCCAGTTACACCAAACAGGAGAAGGACCCACTCTGCCACCAGCATCTTTCTCCAGCAGTGCTGCACTTCCCAGCAGGGTTGCTGCCTGCACAAGCAGGGATTTGCAAGCTCTGGGATTTGGGAGCTCTGTGCCTCAGTTTCCCCCTCACAGATGGTGGAGGGCAGGTGGGCCCTAAGCAGGTCTAAGGGCAAGTGTAGGGAATACCTCTGTAAGTCTGTGGGCTGGACACTTGTTTCTGCAGCCAATAAGTAATTATTTCTTTTTGTGCTATCCCAGCCTTCTCAGCACTGAGGAGGAGTCACAGAACTTAACAGAGAGTTCATAATAAGTTCTCAGACTCAGTAAGTTTCCAAACAAACTTGTTTTTAACATTTATCCCATTATCTGCCAGCTTTGTGTTTCAGTTTCTCCCTCTGTACAAGTGGTAAGTGGCACAGTCACCCTTGAAATACTTTGAAACACAAAATCATGAAGTACTGGGTACAGGCTGTGTTTGCTGTGGCCAAATAATGCCGTGTTTAGAGGGGCAGGGGCAAGAGGGGCTGTGGCAAAAACCCCAGGGACAGAGCAGGATGGGGCAGGGTTACACTGCACATATTTCAGAGCTCAGCACAGCAAAAAGCACCTCCTGACAAAGACACAGCACACAGCGGGTCACTGCCTGCTGCCCTCGTCCCCACAGCCACACGGCAGCACAACCAGAGCCCAGAGCACCAACAGCCCCTCCAAGTGCACAGATCCACCTCAGGAAAGGCACCAGCACAGGGCACTGAGGAAACTCCCCAGAGGCTGAGGACCTCAGGAAGAAGCCAATTTGTTTTTTTTCCCCCACTCCCCATCAGGGCAGCATGCAAACTCCTTCCAGTTCTCCCCAGCTCCTGCTGCTTCGTGGCTGCTCCCTTTCCTCAGGGAAGCAGGGCAGGAGGCAGCTGCACCTGCCCCTCACAAGCTCAAAGCAGCAGAGAAGGCAGGGAGAGGCACCCCCATGTCCATCAGGAGGTTTCAGCACCTCCAGACAAAACAAAGCTGTTTCCTTTCCAGAGCAAAACCAAGTTCAACCCACACTTTCCATCACAGGAAAACAAAAGGGACCCCAGTGAGCTCTGCTCTCTCAGCAGCTGGAGTGAGTCCTCCTGAGGGGCTGGGGTACCTGTGAGCAAAACCACATTGCTCCCACTTGGTGACTCTGGATTTTGGGGGGTTAGAGCTGAAATCCACCCACAGTAATTCAGTGGGGTTTATGATGACTTTGGAAAATACCAAGTTAATTCATAGCATCTCAAAACTGAGTGATGTTTTACATGTTTCCTCTCTGCCCACAAAAAATGCATGTTGAGAATTCGCATTTGCTCTCTCTCTCTTCTATATTTCCCTTTTGCAGAGTGCCAGGGGAGGAAACAAGCAGATTTTATTTTCAAGTTCATGTTCAAGACTGTAATGAAAACTTGGGGATTATTTTTTCATGAAAATGTCCACTTAGGAAAAAGGCAATTCTCTTCTCTTTCGGGAAGAAATGGTTTCATTAAAAAACCATAAAAAGGTAAAATGGTGCTTTCTAATGAGAAGCTGAAGTCTCTTCTCAAGTTATTAAGTGGCAGCCCAAGCCACACAAACACACTTTGTTATCCTCCCCAGTGTCCACACTTGCAGCAGAGGAAATTCCTGACAGTACTTTGGAGTTACCAGAAGTACTTCAGTTAGGAGAAGATAAAAATCCTTCTGGCACACAATCTGTATCTGTGATTTACAGTCAGACTTTTGTGGCTTAGCCCAGGTCAAAGCTCAGCTCTGCCTTATTCAGCAAAGGACGTGGACTGTGGTCCTGCCTTTGTGATTTCAGCAGAGCTGTGGGGAGAGGAATTAGGATGGGAATGGATTCATAGTGTTTCTGTCTCCTGGCAGCTCTCACAAGGCAGAGGGTTTGACCAGATGGATGCTGTAGGTACAGTACTCACCATCCCATAAGTAGCAATTCCTGGGCAGGCTCTGCTGCCACAGCCAGGTCCCAGCACGGGGCTGGCACAGCAGGACACGTTACTGTGCCCAAGGCCCTGCACACAGAGAGTGTGTGGGGAAAACAGGGTGTGCAGGGTCAGCTTCAGTATCAGGAGGTGCCTCCTGCCCCGGCTGTGGAGCTGCAATGGGTGACATGTCCTGGGGCAGGGCTGGCTCTCCCTGCATGTCTGCAGCTGGGAAATGGGCTGCATCAGTCCCTGAACCAGCACTGCCACCAGTGCCTGCATCAGTCCCTAAACCAGCACTGCCAGCAGTGCCTGGGTCAGTCCCTGAACCAGCAGTGCCAGCAGTGCCTGCATCAGTCCCTAAACCAGCACTGCCAGCAGTGCCTGCATCAGTCCCTAAACCAGCACTGCCAGCAGTGCCTGCATCAGTCCCTGAACCAGCAGTGCCAGCAGTGCCTGCATCAGTCCCTAAACCAGCAGTGCCACCAGTGCCTGGGTCAGTCCCTGAACCAGCAGTGCCACGTGTGCCTGGGTCAGTCCCCGAACCAGCAGTGCCATGTGTGCCCCTGCAGCAATGCCCTCGGAGGTGCCTGTGATGGCAGCTTGAGGCAGGTGACACTGGATGTCAGCAAGCAGCACTGTCTCCAATCCACAGATCTATTCTTTACTTCTTTAGTTTAAATTAAGTCCTCCCTTGCCACGGTTGGCACAAAGCCCCTCAGCAGAGAGTTCTGCCACCAGCACCATATTTATAACCACGATATCAACAAGCTCCATCCAGGGCTGAAATCCCTTTCTATTCTGAGCCATGCAAGAGCAGAAGGGCAGAGTTCCTGCCCCAGAGAATTCTCAATTCAAGCAGGCTGCAGGCAGGGACCAAGACTATGGGCTTTGGAGTGAGGTGGACACACAAATATGATCTGATAATTGAATACCTGTTTTCTCCCTCAGTTGCTGACCAAAAAAGTGTTTCTATAAATTTGTAAGTCCAGAAATTCTGTTCAGAGCCACCTTGTCCAAAGGCACTACAGGTCTGTAAGCTTTGATCAGCCATCCCCTCACCCGTGGCCTGTCAGCACTGCTTGGGAAGCTTCAGAACTGCTGATCTCCCTCTCTGGCGACTGAAGTTCTCCCAGCACCTCATTACCACCTCTCCCAGTTGCCTGCCCCACATCAAAGGGGTCTCCTGAGGCTTTGACAACCATCCCCTGCTTCCAGCAGGAAGCTGTTACAAGCTTTTTTGGTATGAAATGCTTGAAAGGAGCTGAAATAGGATTTACCCATAGAAGAAGGAGCTGCAGTTGTGCATCCCAGCACACCCAGGGGAGGGTGATCCCTGCAGGCAGCAGGGAAGAGAAACACAGAATCACAGAGCTGTTTGGGCTGGGAGGGACCTTCAAGCCCATCTCAGTCCAACCCCCTGCCATGGGCAGGGACACCTTCCACTATCCCAGGTTGCTCCAAGCCCTGTCCAGCCTGGCCTAGGACATTTCCAGGGGTGGGGCAGCCGCAGTTCCTCAGGTTTTCCATCCTGTGTGAGCACTGGGAGCTCCAGTCTTGCTGCAGGGGTGGGAGTGCTGCTGGTGTGGAGCGATGGAGGCTCAGGCTTCACTGTGGACTGATCACACAACCATTTATCTTGAGTGGATGGAAGTGCAATCAAGACAAAGCCTTTCAAAGCATCTTGAGACAGGGAAATCTGAGCACCCAGAACCAAACTGGTCTTGCTAAGCAGTACAAGGGTGACTGTGCAGATCTGCCTGTGCTGTGACAGGTTTTCATTGCTGTTAGTCATCCTGGAGCACAGATCTTAAAGGGAATAAGTGAGCCCTTATTTCCCAGCACTGAAAATGCCTTTAGGCATCACATCCAGGGTGATTTGCTGGAATATTGTGTCAGTCCCCTGTGACAGTGCCTGTGTGCCCTGTGGAGCAGAGGGATGGGGGGGACAAGCACATGGAAGTGCTGGAGCCTGCATGAGCAGATCCAAACACATGCACAGCCCACCGAGCAGGACAGCAGGGGGCTGTGCCCACCACACACGTGTGTTCATGGTCATTCCCAGGGAATGTTGCTGTGCAAACCCAGGAGGGCTGAGCTGCCTCTCTCTGGCTCCTGCTGAGCCCTGCTTCGGGCAGCTCTTCAGGGGACATAATTAAAGATGGGCTCCAAATCCATAAATCAAAGAGAGAAAGACCTTGAATACGGGAAGAAAAGGAAATAAAAAAGGACTTAAAAGTGTGCCCTGTGCTGTACAATGCTCAGAGAGGTTCTTTGCAGGCACAATCGTGTTCAGGAGCAGCCTGCTGAGACTCTGAGTTCCCTGGGAACACAGGTCAGGGAGGCATTGAATCTCCGGGTGCTTTTGTGGCTCTGAGTGCTTTTCTCTGCTCTTAAATCGTAGCCCTTTTTTCCTGAATGGCCTGCCAGGGGAAAAGCAGAGGATGGAAGGTCCCCAAGGAAAAGCTGTAGAGCAGAGGGGATGTGACAAGCTATGAAAAAATACCATAGGAGAGCAGCAGGGAGATTTTCCTCCGCAGTCCACACACACGAGGAGAAAATTAACCAAGAACAGACCTTCAGTAACACCTCACTCTTGAGCATTAACATTTTATCAGCATCAGTGAGGTCACAGAAGAGCCCAGAGAGAGATTTCCCGTCCCCCACCAAAGGAGAAACCGAGGCACAAGAGGGTGAAGGTCCATTTGTATGGGAATATTTCCCAACAAACATCCCCAGTGGACACTTTTCTGCCAGGAAGCCAAGCTATGTTCATTTATAAGTGGCATCTCTCTGGTCCCTCTGCTGCTTTGCAGCCCCATGGCCCAGCTGCCTGCTGGGTCAGGCTCCAGAGGTGATGCTCAAAGCAAGGAAAGCTCCTGGCTTTGCAGGAAATCCCCGACTGAATGGGGGAGGCCAGACAGATGGTGCTTTTGCAAGACCAAATGATCCCCCCAAGCCTGTGAGAGCTCCTCGGTGAGGATTTTCAGGCTGAAGGGGAGGGTGAGGAAGGTCTGTGGAGCCCTCAAACCATCCGAGGCTCTGGAGAATGGAGAGTGAGTCTGTCCCAGGAACAGGCTCTGCCAGGAGATTTGGAGAACTCTGCCCTTGGCTGCTGCTGAGAATGATGCTCTTGTTTTCTGTGTTTTTTCCCCCCCAAACCTCTTCACCTGCTCTCTCACACTGCAGAGCTGAGAGCCTTTTGTTAACTATTTCCTCCTCTGGTTTCCATGGAAAACAGAGAGTCACATGCACCACCTCCCAAGAGATGACAGAAGTGCCTCTGGCCTAACAATTCCACTGCTTTTAACAAATGAGGCCAAAAAGAAAAACCATCAAATGCAAACCAGAGATTTCAAGTGCATCTGCTCAACTGCTGCAAACCCTCAGCATCTTAGAATAATCAAGTGCTAAAATATTACCAACTGTTTAGATAGGCTCACACTGAGGCATTCTTTCCCCCAAAAAGGGGCAAAAAAGAGGCATTAAGACTGTAGATTATTGAAATGCTTTGGGGAAGTATGCTATATTGTGATTTAAAGCATTTGATGTTGCGTTTCCCTAGTGACACACTTCTAATTCCCATTATTTCTAAGATTTGGGCCAAGGTCCCAGCTGTCACACCAGGACCTGTCTTTCCTGATGTTTCAGCTCATTGCCCCCGAGCTTCTGCTGGCTATTGGATAACAAGATCCACCAGCAGGACATCTGGGAGCATCTCAAGTCCTCCAAGTCAGATGCTCAGAGCCTAAAGTTGGGGTGAGATGCCCAGAAGGGGAACGCCTGATTTGGGTTTACTTGGGATTTTTTTCTGTTTATTTGAAGCCAAATTTTCAGGACCTTTTTGTCTCAACTTCCATGAGATCTATGAGAAACCCCTGAATTTATGTGACTGCTCACCCCAAGAGAACACAGAAGGGAAATTCAAACAGAAGTGATGTTTGCAAACTGGCCTGTGTTTCTTTTTCCTGCAGACACTCCCACAAGGCCTCCTCCTTCTGTTTTGGGCTGAAATCAGCTCTCATTTCAGTGAGCAACCTTTGCCCATGCCATCTGAAGTACCAGGGGCAGCTGAGGGCTCAGCTTGCAAGGATGGGAAGAGCCCCAGGGTGAGGGGGAGCTGGGGCTGGGTGAGGAGCACAGCAGCAGGGGCTGTTGGGGCACGGTCCGTGCAGTCTGTCTGCATCTACCTGCAATTCCTCATGAAACAAAGGGCAGGGCTCTAAAGTCAGGTGCTCTATTAATGCCTTTAAAAGCTGAAATTTCACTCAGAGTGGTTGCTCTGTCACTGAAACTGCGAGAAAAAGAAAAACTCTCCAACAACATGCTTTAGTGTAAGAGAATTCAGGCATTCCTTTATTCTGGCCAGGATGTGCCATAGAAATAATTTCATCTGCACATAGCCTGGGTTACGCAGGGAAAATCATTCCATCACACGTGACATTTACTAGATTTTCCCCAAACTTTATACAGTCAAAACCCACAGAGATGAACTGTTTCAAAGTTCATTGGTCCCGAGTTGAGAAACCCCCAGTATTCAGATTCCCATTGGATCCGAATCTCCTCATTTCCGATTTTTTTATCAGTCCTTTCCGGGCCAGGTGTCACCAGCCCTGCCAGGGGCAGCGTCTGAGGGCAGATGTTCCTAGATGGCCACTGGTGTTCTGTTGATGGCCTTTTATCTTTCTGGGTATCTTTGGGCTACTCCTTGTTTGTTGAGATGTTCAGCTCATCAGCTGAAATAAGAATCTTTTGAAGAGAAACTTCAGTTCCCCTCCCCTGGACAAAGGCGAACAAACCTGACTAAAGTTAGTTTAAAAATTTTAAAAGTTGCATCATTTGCAACACTCCCGTCGGGCCAAACCTGAAACACCGGGGCCAGTGGGAAAAGCCTGTTGGGTGTGAATGCTGGGCCCACTTTTGCTGTCCCTCCCCATCCTTGGGGCCCTTTCAGTGGCTGCTGCGTGTGCCCAAGTGAGGCAGCCCCCAGTTGTTAATATCTGTAATTCTGTGTTAAGCTTCAGCCTCTCTGGCAGCCAAGCAGCAAGGTTAGAGCTGGAGCTGAGCGAGGCCAAGGAGCTGCAATGCAAGGAGATACCCATCTCCCAGCACCAGATGTGTGAGTCTAATACTCTGTGTTTGTGTTCCCAAACAGGGTCCTCTATTGCACTGCAGCTACAGCCACATCAGATGTGCCATAAATCATGGAATAATGCAGACAGGACCTGGGACTTGTCTGGTAAATCACTTTCTGCTCGTAATGTGCTGATCTCTGTGGGATGGGAAAGGCTGAGATCCCTGGGCTGAAGGCAGCACTGTGGTGTGACAGTTGTACATGAGGGATGTTCATAGCAAACCCACACTGCAATTTATTGTTTAGTCAGAAAAATGCCCCTTGATTTATAAATATTTCACCTGAGAAGACCATCCACGCTAAATCCAAGCACACAGACAAGCTTCTCAGTGCCCAGGGATGATCAAAGAGCATGGGCCTGATGGATGTTGGGGGCTCCAGAGGGACTCCAAGGCTGCAGCTCCTCCACAATAAAGCCCATTAAACCAAACAGGAGTGCAGCTCACGCTTTGCCATGGCTCATTGCTAGCTGGTGATGTCTCCTGTATTCCCCACTCCAGCTGAGCAGGGGAGGGGATGACCCGGGCTCGAAAACTGCTCTGTACAGAACCAGGAGAGGTGCAATTCCTCCAGCGTCAAAGAACAAATTACAAGTTCACCTGTCCTGCCCAGCTCCTCTCTCATAAGGTCAGGAAACTCAGACTGATGCATTAATAAAGCAAACCCAGCTCCTGTCACTCACTGCTGGGTTTATCTGTTCCAGACACCTCGTGCTGCCAACAGCCCCGTTCTATTTTTACGGAGCAAATGCTTTCACGGCTCCGCTTCCATGTGCTGCCCACTCCATGTGTTGTTCACACTTCGTTTACTCTTCACACCCCTCAAGGACCTGGCAGATCAGCGTGAAAGGATCCCTGCCCTGGCCAGCCCTGTGCTCCGATAGGAACGGAAAACAAATAGGAACCAGAGTTGCTGTCAGCACTTGTGCCTCTGGGGGGGACAGGAGAGAAAAGGGCAAGGGAGGGTATCTGCACTCCTTCAGCTGCTGACCAGTTTATCCCTTCTCTCCTTCAAACCAGTTTGGAGTGGAAGCTGGCAAGAAGAGCATCCTCTCAGCCAGGGCCTGAATTACTGCATCCAGGCTGTGACTTTCCTGAAGTTTTCCATGTGGGAGCACAACCTTCCAGCAAGGGGTCCAACATATCCACTGATAAATGCCCAACCACTGAGGGAGTTTAAGACTCACAGTCCCAAAGTAATAATTTAATTATTGATCAAAATTTCCAGATGTGCCAAAGATTCCCTGTGTAATCGCTGGGATCACGAGGCCAGGCTGGGTCACTCAGCCCAGAGCCTTTAGTGTTGCTGTGCAGGACACACATCCCTGTCCTTCACCACTTCCTGTGGCTTCAGCAAGATGTGCTCAAAGTGTGGCTACTGAACCAAGTGTAGCCTTGGAAACACTCCCAAAACATCCATCTCAGTGACAATTAGGTAAGAAATATGAATCCCTTGTTATCAGTTCAGCGTTTTTCCAGTAACTTCCTACTTAATCTTTGGAACGTGCACTATTTAAAGAGAGACGACCACAAATGTAGTTGGGATGGGAATGAATGCGTAAGCCCAATATAATGTGACATTAAGGAATGATCCCAGTATTTAAAACCTATCAGTTTTGCCCTCTCACCTCAGTTATTAATAGCATAGGTGCAACAGCAATCAGCCACTTCTCCTGGGCTGACCCAGTGCTGGTGGGGGCTGTGTGGGGCTCTGGAAGGGTATCTGGGTGCCTGCAGCTCAGAACATTGTGTACAGATGCTCTGCTGAATCCAGCCTGGCTGTGAGTTCCCACTGCTAAGAATAAACACTTCCTAAAAATAAACCCGTGCTTCCCTGGCTTTCTCCCTTCCTTTGTTTTCTTTCTCTGTTTTCTTTCTCTTTCCTTCTACCCACCTATCCAGCAATTTTCTGTGCTTTGTGTGGATCAAAAATTCCAAAACCCCTCTCTCTCCAGCCTCCCAGCACACAAGGAAAACTACAGCACTTTTAAGTTCACTTTCTGAAATCACTGATATGAGAATAAACCACTTTGGAGCGAAGTCTGTGTTTTACAATAATTTACAAAGCCTGTAATTCCATCCTCGTAACAATCAGCAGACTGTGTAAGGAGTGAATCACTGAATTGATTTGGATGAGGAAAAGGCAGCTTCTCCCTGTCAGAATTACAGCAGGAAGAATTCAGAACCTATTTTCAACTGAAAAACAAATGAAATGGTTCAGAGACTACAGTATATTCACAAGCAGATGATGGACAACTACCACAATAGCACGAAGTTCAATGTCATAAAGCCCTTTCTCTATTTTCACTTCAAGTCAGGTGTCCCTGCATCCCTCAGTCTCCCTAAAAAGAACAGCAATATTGGCACAAAAGGCATGAGAAATTTGTATGGCTTTCACTTCTTGCACTCCCACTTCCCATTCTTCCTAAAGGAAAGTTCCAAGTCCAAGGTGAAGTTACCAATGCCCCAAATATCAAAATTAAGGGGGTTTGGTACTTTCTTCTGCCATGAAGAGCAGGGCCAAATTCTTCATCTGTGACTGAGTGGTCATTTTGGAAATCCAACTGGACCTGCCTCGAGGGAATCTGCTTTTCCTGAGCCATCAGAGCATGGACCTCACTCACAGTTGTTGAGCCCATGTTGTACTCCGCCTCTCCTCTCCCTCATGCAGGGCAACGTTGGTTTAAGTGTTGTCAGCCCAGCTTTTCTCTTCCCACAACCCAGCTCTTTCACATCAGCAGTGATGGGGGGAGCCCTCCCCAAAAGTATTATTTCATTGAATGTTTCCAATCAGGCTGCATTTTTCATGGTCTTTACTTGGATCAATCACGTTAAAAGCTGATGTTGCATTATTTAATCTTTGACAGTGAGAGAATTAAGATGCAGGTTTATTCACTTACAGAAAATGTCAGACTAGAATTAAATGATCACTTAAGGGATTGAACTTAACTACTAAGAGAGATGCTTTTTCCAGCAGAAAAAGTTAACATTCTTGCCTTATTTCTTCCCTGGGTTCTGGTGGCATGAAAATGGGATTTATTAGAATATGGAGTAAGTTTGTGATAAATAATGCTGTTCTTTTTTTCACTGCAAGCAACCTGTAACTGAATATTCAGCACCAAAGTGCACTAGGCTGTGTCTGGGATGCAGACAGGAATTTTAAGGGCTTGTGCCTGAGGGCAGGTCAGACTGGCTGTGCAGCCTGGGTCTGCTCTGCCCTCAGACAGTGCTGGGAGCTGATTGACAGAGCTCCTCCTGAGCTGCCACTGACAGCTCCTCCTGCAGCTGCAGCTTTCCACACCCAGGCACGGTGCTCTGAGCTGCCGACAGCACCGAATCCAACACCAGCTGCTCCAAGGAGATCATTTCATGGGACAGCCCAGGATATCATGAGTTGTGCCTGAGCCAGCACTGTTCCCTGGGGGCCCAGGAGGCCAATGGTATCCAGGGATGCACTGGGAACAGCATTCCCAGCAGGGCAGGGAGTGATCCTGCCCCTCTGCCCAGCCCTGGGAGCGCTTCTGCAGTGCTGTGTCCAGCCCTGGGAGCGCCTCTGGGTGCTGTGTCCAGCCCTGGGAGCGCCTCTGGGTGCTGTGCCCAGCCCTGGGAGCGCCTCTGNGCCTCTGGGTGCTGTGTCCAGCTCTGGGAGCGCCTCTGGGTGCTGTGTCCAGCCCTGGGAGCGCCTCTGGGTGCTGTGTCCAGCCCTGGGAGTGCCTCTGGGTGCTGTGTCCAGCCCTGGGAGCGCCTCTGCACAGCAAGCACAGGGAGCTCCTGGAGGATGACAAAGATGCTGAAGGGCCTGGAGCCTCTCCCTCCCCAGGACAGGCTGAGGGAGCTGGGGCTGCTCAGCTCCAGAGGAGCCCCAGCTGGGAGGGGCCCTGAGCCCTGGGTGTCCCTGTGTGCAGGGAGGGCTCAGCCCTGGCTGTCCCTGGGTGCAGGGAGGGCTCAGCCCTGGCTGTCCCTGGGTGCAGGGAGGGCTCAGAGCAGGGCCCGGGCTCTGCTCCGGGGGGCCCAGCAATGGCCCCAGAGGAACGGGCAGGGGCTGATGCCCAGGGAGCTCCCCCTGCACAGGAGGCAGAACTTCTGCCCTGGGCAGTGCCCCAGCCCTGCCCAGATTGTCCAGAGAGGGGCTGGAGTCTCCTCCCTGGCGAGATTCCAGAGCCCTCTGGACCCAACCCTGTGCTCTGGCAAGGCCCTGCTGGAGCAGGGAGCTGGGCCCTGATGATCCACTGAGGTCCCTTCCAGCCTGACCCATTCTCTGATTTTGTGACACTTTGCTCCTCTTGATACACTTGCCTGGGTCACGGGACCACTGCAATTATCATTAAATTAATCCCACTGAAACACCTCAGTAATGAAAAAGCAGCGCTGTAGCCCTTGGTCCTGAGCTGTGCTGAGTTCCCCTTGTTGATGAAACACCCAGTCACTGATATTTTCACTGCACCATTAAGGTGCCCAAGCAGCACAAACACCCCTGGCAGTGTGGGAGCTGGGATGGGGAACACCAGCAGCTCTCCAGGTATCCCATCCCTTCATTTTTCACTGTTGCTGAGCCACTGCTTCCCCAATCTCCTGAAGATGCCCCCAGGAGCTCTGGTGAGCAGGGGGTTAACACGCAGCCACACATATTTCCCTCCTCCTTGGCTGAGTTACCCCCAGTCACAGCAACAGCCTGTTTTCCAGCATGGACCTTCTCTTCCCACTCAAGGGGTCACAGATTGCCAGCCTGCTTTTAATGAGCTGTGTCCTGCGAATTTCACAGTCACTTCCAGTCTAATAAGGGAACCCACAGGGGTGGTGTTTTCAATTTGCTCCTCTTTCCTGGAGAGTTTGTACCATACATCACACGGAGCAGCTCACAGCTGGTGCAAAGAGAAAAGAATTAGCTTGTATTCCCCACGCAGGGGTTTTATAATTCAGTATTTATTAAGATCGGGGTCCTCTCATTTGAAAGGCCAAACAGTTTGTTTTACTATGTGTGGGATATATTACGTTAATATAGTGAACAAGGGCTTCCAGGAACTAATTTAGTGAGGGTGTTGAAAAGCCCTGCACACGATAGAAATATTATGAACAAGTAAGAATCCTTAATACTTTGTCTAACCAAGCCCTGTGCATACAAATTAAACATAATTGGAATCCCTGTTCCAACCATCAGGACTAAGGGCTACTTTACAACTGAAATGACACCTAAATGTCTAATTTTAATTTTAAATTCACTCTGTAAAAGCATAGCCTGATTGTTTTCCTCCCTTCAAAAGAAGATTTATGAAACACGAGCAAATCTAAGCTGTACTTAAATGTATATGAACGAACACAGCTCTCAACTGAAGCTCATTGCAAAGCAGAACTCCTTGAATATTCATTAATTCTTCCAGACATCTGATATTCCCTGTACACACAGTAGCACAATACTATTGCTCAGTAAATAATGCTAGAATCCCATGAGAAATTCAGAGTTCTGGTTTCAACTTTTAATCTAAAAGGAATGTGAAATATTAGATAATTTTGGAATATGGACTATATCAATATTCACATAGAAAACTTTGTATTTAGAGGCACAGTTTGGAAAAAGCCTCTGAGACCATCAAGTCCAACAGCACAGGAACCCAGCACCGCCAAGGCCACCACTAAATGATGTCCCCAAGTGCCACATCCACATGGTTTTTAAATCCCTCTGGGGATGGGGATTCCACCCCTGCCCTGGGCAGCTGTGCCAGGGCTGGGCAGCCCTTTCAGTGAAGAAGTTTTCCCCAACCCCCCCCTGAGCCTCCCCTGGCCCAGCCTGAGGCTGTTCCCTCTGCTCCTGTCCCTGTTCCCTGGGAGCAGAGCCCGACCCCCCTGGCTGCCCCTCCTGGCAGGAGCTGTGCAGAGCCAGCAGGGCCCCCTGAGCCTCCTTTGCTCCAGGCTGAGCCCCCCCAGCTCCCTCAGCCTCTCCTGGGGCTCCAGCCCCTTCCCCATTTCTGCTCCCTTCCAGTCCCTCAATGTCCCTCTTGCACTGAGGGATCCAAAATTGACCCCAGACCTGGAGGAGTCCCAGCAGGGCCAGCACAGGGACAGGCACTGTGCCCACACTGGAGCTGGCACAGCCCAGGGCCCACTGGTCTCTCGCCCACTTGGGCTCATGTTCAGCCACTGTTGATCAGCACCCCCAGGACCTTTCCCTGCTTTCCAGAAAATCCTCCCCCAGCCTGGAGCTCCATGGGTTGGTGTGACCCCAGTGCAGGACCTGGCACGTGGCTGTTATCATTTGAGATAATATCAGGAGGAAACCCCTTCCAAACAGAAGCCAGTTTTCACCAGCCCCTCCCCTACTCCGGTCCGGAAAGAAATTTCTCGGAAGAAAGTGAAAACAATCCTGTTTATTCACACACAATATGCATGCAGACACAGCAAAGATAGAAAACCAAATTAATAATATCAGATAATAAATGCCCAGAAAAGGAAAACCTCAGTAGAAAGTCCCAGAGTCCCTTCCATCTGGTAGCCTCCCGAAGCTGGGGTCCCAGCACAGGCTGCACCAGGCCGCCCTAGGCCTGGCAGGGGAGGTGTCCCTCTGATGTTGATCCCCACCTCAGTTCCAGGTGATGGCACAGGTCCAGAGAAATGAAGAAAAAGGCAAAAAAAAGAAGAAAAAAACTGGCTGAAAAGGCAAGGGGAAGAAAAAAAACAGAGGGGGAAAAAAACCCCCTCTCCTTCTCTCCGCCATGCCGACCTTGTCCACTGCAGCTGGGAAGAAGGGCCGATCCCAGGAAAGCCACCTTCTTTATAAACAGTCTGTTGGGAGGAAATCCGCTTTCTTCCATGCAGGAACATAGTCCTGTACTGAAAGCTCCGCTGATGATAGGAATACAGTATTGTGGGGAAATGATACCGTCACCCCAAGACAGTGGCCTTGGTGACCCTCACCCCCGTTGGTGTTGGCCCACGGATCCAGCCTATGCAGAGCCCTGTGCAGAGCTTCCTGCCCCAGCACACCCACATCCCACCCAGCTTGGTGGCACTGGGAACGGGCTGAGGCTGCCCTCGATGCCCTCAGCCACATCTTTAATAGGGGTTACTGATCAGGATGGATCCCAGTACCAGGATTTGGGGAACACCACTTGTGCCTGGCTGCCAGCTGGATTTAGCTGATTCCCCACCACCCTCTGGGCCAGGCACGAGTCAGGAGTTTACCCAGCAAAGAGCACACCCACCCAAGCCCTGAGCAGCTGTTTTCCAAGGAGAATACTGCGGGAAATGGTGACAAATGGTGACAAAGTATGAACATCCACAGCCTCTCCCTCCCCCAGCAGTGTGTGCTGGCTCTCCGTAGGGCTTTTCTGTGGCTGTGGGGGCCTGCCCACCACTGCTGCTGGCTCTGGCATGAGCTGGGGATCCTGGCAGCTCCCTCCACTCCCCTGAGGGTCCCAGGGTTGGGAAGCCCCCATGCAGCTCCCTGGAGAGTTCTGCTGCAGAGCCACTCATCCCAGTGCCTGCATTTGAGATGCCTTCTCCTGGCATTTGGAAATTTAGCTGCTCTACTGAACAGAATTAAAGGATTTAATTTAGTGAGATTTGGCATTAGCTCGTGCTCCTCTACTGTCCATTAGTGTCAGAAATGAGCTATGGATCCATTCCAATAAATGTTTGTATAAACATGTTTGTATACAGATTAATGCAGGCTGTAAATTCCATGTGAGGCACTTCTCAGTGCAACACACACAGTGAGTCACCAAAAAGATGGAGAGGATTTCATCTATTTGAGGGAAAGATTTTTTAATTAGCCAATAAAGAGCAGGAGACAACACATCATCTAAGAGTGAAGGAAGGCTGCTGTTAATTGGTAGGAACCTCCCAAATGAGTGTTTTTTCCTTTGTCTCTCACAAATATTCCTGGTTTGGATGTTTTCTGCTTAAATTATTTGAGTTAACATGATTATTCAGTTAAATGAGTAACAACAAGAGATTTCTCAGCACAGGGTGTGGCAAACGTTAAGCACGGCTGGAAGATCTGGACATGTCTCCATCATACCCAAATTCCCACCATATGCTCCCAATTTCTGCACAAACTGGAGTGAGAGTCAGCCACACAAAAACCAGGAGGTGCAGAGGGGTTTTCCAGTGACCAGTGGTCACCTTCTGGGCTGCTACAAGACACTGACCCACACTCAGACCCTGCAGGTCAGCATGAGGTTCATGTGCCCACTTGGCAGTTCTCACGGGCTCAGGGAGGCATTATTAACCTTAAACCCAGGTTTCATTTTCCGTGTCCTGCTGGAAAATCTCAGAATGCCAAAAAAAAAATTCTGCCAAGTGATTCTGGAATGACTTTCTATGGCCTGGAGAGCAGGAGAAGAACACAGTGTGGAAAACAAAGAAAACCAGCTTTACCTCACACCACAGTTAATCAAAATTAAATGTCAGACGGGACAAGAAAAAGTGATGTGGTAACATAGAGAGGACAGGATCCATGAGAGACTCTGAGTAATGAAAAGGTCAGGGGAGCCTATAAATAAAGCCTGCGGCAGGAGAGGTCTGGGGAGGCAGGGAGCTCATCAGAGTACAGAAAGTCAGGCAATTAATGGATATGTTTTATGGAAATGGAGCAATTACTATTCCAGGTAGAGAACCTGTCCTTACTGTGAACACTACAGACCCTCCTGTCCACCACCAAAAGCAAGGCAAGGGCTGATCACACCCCCTGTATGGGCTGGACTGTGCAGGGACAGCTCAGCCCTGGGCATGAGGGGCCATTCCCACTTCTCCCAGGCTGCCCCTGCAGAAATGCCCCAAATCCCACGGGGATTTGCTTTGTAGACCCCATCTTCTCCATGGACAAGCCTGTGCCCCTGCAGGTTTTGCAGGTGGGAAATGTCCCAGGTTTGCATGGTTTCATGATCAGATATTCCCAGGACTTCCCTCCCCCCATTTGAGTCTCCCCTCCTGTTTGGTCACCCCTATCTGGACACAGTTTTTCCTGGTTATCCTCCACATCCATGGCCATGCTGATGAGAGCACAGGCACAGGGAGATGTCCCACTGTGCTCTAAAGGCTGCACAATGCCCCGTGCCAGTGCCCCACTTCACTGCTGCATGGACCTGGAATAAGGAAGAGCTCCAGCCTCAATTAAATCACAGCCATAAAGCTCCAGCTCTAAAAACCATTTAAAATTCAGGACATGCTCGTGGGCCTTCCTGAGCTGGAGCCTAAACAGGAGCCACAAAGCCACTCGTGTGAGCACTGAACTGCGCTGGGCCAGCGGAGCCAGGGGCAAACCCCGGGCTTGGAGTCAGCCCAGTTACAGTGCCTCCCCCTGGCACTGTGAGTGTGAGGGGCCAGGGACAGAGCTTTGTGCTGGGCTGGCTGCCCCTGACACCGGCCTGGAGCGCTTCCTCACTGGGGCCACACTGCTCATTGCTGGGGTACTGCAGGAGGAGCTGCACAGGGGCTCAGTGTTGGGTGTGTGATGCAGGAGCAGCTGCACAGGGGCTGATTTTTGGATGTGTGATGCAGGAGGAGCTGCACAGGGGCTGAATGTTGGGTGTGTGATGCAGGAGGAGCTGCAGAGGGGCTGAATGTTGGGTGTGTGATGCAGGAGGAGCTGCAGAGGGGCTGAATGTTGGGTGTGTGATGCAGGAGGAGCTGCAGAGGGGCTCAGTGTTGGGTGTGTGATGCAGGAGGAGCTGCACAGGGGCTGATTTTTGGATGTGTGATGCAGGAGGAGCTGCACAGGGGCTGAATGTTGGGTGTGTGATGCAGGAGGAGCTGCACAGGGGCTCAGTGTTGGGTGTGTGATGCAGGAGGAGCTGCAGAGGGGCTGAATGTTGGGTGTGTGATGCAGGAGGAGCTGCAGAGGGGCTCAGTGTTGGGTGTGTGATGCAGGAGGAGCTGCACAGGGGCTGATTGTTGGGTGTGTGATGCAGGAGGAGCTGCACAGGGGCTGAATGTTGGGTGTGTGATGCAGGAGGAGCTGCACAGGGGCTCAGTGTTGGGTGTGTGATGCAGGAGGAGCTGCAGAGGGGCTGAATGTTGGGTGTGTGATGCAGGAGGAGCTGCAGAGGGGCTCAGTGTTGGGTGTGTGATGCAGGAGGAGCTGCACAGGGGCTGATTTTTGGATGTGTGATGCAGGAGGAGCTGCACAGGGGCTGAATGTTGGGTGTGTGATGCAGGAGGAGCTGCAGAGGGGCTCAGTGTTGGGTGTGTGATGCAGGAGGAGCTGCAGAGGGGCTGAATGTTGGGTGTGTGATGCAGGAGGAGCTGCAGAGGGGCTCAGTGTTGGGTGTGTGATGCAGGAGGAGCTGCACAGGGGCTGATTGTTGGGTGTGTGATGTAGAAGGAGCTGCACAGGGGCTGATTTTTGGATGTGTGATGCAGGAGGAGCTGCCCAGCCCAGCTGGGGCTCTGCAGACACAAGCCCGGAGCTGAGCTCTGCTGGCAGCAGATGGGGAGAGGAACTGGATGGGTGAAGCGCAGGGCAGCGAACAGCCCTGATCCAATCCAAGCTGACATCCTGAAATTCGGTGTGGGAAAAGTGCCTTTTCTGTGCTATATAAATCCTTGTCCCAGCTGCCCCATGAGCTCAGGGGTGCCAGGCCTGCTCCCTGTCCTTCCCCAAGTGCTGTTGCTGTCCCTCTGCCCACCTTGGCAGTGCCTTGGCGGGCAGGACAAACCCTCCTGGGCTCCCTGGCAGGGCCAGCAGGCCGAGGCTCTGTGTGCCTGCACCTGGCACTGCTTCCCCTCCTGCTATTCTGGGAGCAGGAGCAGCTGAGCCCTGCTCTGAAGGGGAGGCAGATGGGGCACGGAGGCAGTGGGGTTGTGCTGCTCATTTGTTTGGCACAAAAGGGACGGACACACGAGCGAACAGCCCGGAACAAACACGGGGGGTGAGCACCGAGGAGCTCTCACCGTCATTAATTTTCCTGTTCCTGCGAGTTTTTCTCCTCATTCAGTGATAAATCTGCATAAACAAGGAGGGCTAGAGTTGTCAGCCCGATTCTCCTCAGGTAGTTTTAGTTCTATTGCTCTGATTTCCTACAGTGCATTTGTTTCACTTTTGGGCAGTGGGAACAATTTCTGTGTCCCTGCTCAGTGAGCTGCACACCAGGACATGAGGCACTGCTGAGTATTTGGGTAACAAAGGTGGAATTGTGAAAGCATTTGCTTCCTCGGTGGGATGGAAATACATTTTTTATTAACCTTTGACTTTATCTGCATTTGGTTTTCATCTCTAAATCCAGGCAGGATATGAGGGCCAGGGTAAAATTAAAAAAGAGCATATTATACGATTAGGATTTTTTTATATCAATCCCCCAAACATTCATCAATCAGGACAGTGAGTTCAGTGGTTCATACTATAAAACATACTATAAAAACACAACTTCTTTCAATCTGATGAAAATCCCATAAAGGAAAATAAACTGAAAGAAAGATGGGTCAAAAATATGATGCATTTGCACTCCTAAAATGCAGGCTAGTGTTGCTGAATTTGCACATTGTAACTGCAAAAGGCATGAAATCCTTAAAATATTCCTGCAATGGTCTTATGCTGAATGAAGAGCTTTATGAATATTTCAATTACAAGATGAGGCTTGAAAGGATGGAGTTGTCTCGATTTTGAATCACCCTTCCTTAAATAACTTGCCCTATTTGGTGTGAAATGAGACTTGGTTAAATCCAACACGAGCTGGGTGAGGATGGAGCTCCCTGAGCTGGCAGCACCTCAGTGTCCCCCTTGCTGCTTTGAGCAGAGCAAGCACGGCTTCACTGGGAGCAGCGAGCTCCTGTCAGCCCCGGGGCAAAGCAGCCCTGCTGGGGCCTCAGGGCCTCCCCCTCCTCGCCCCCTGCTCTCTCCAGCCCTGAGTGCTAAAGGAAAGGCTCAGCTTTTTGCTGGGGAGTGCTCCACCTGCCCCCTCTCTGCTTCAGGAGATCATCCGCCTCTTCTGGGATTTCAGAGACACCCAGAGACAGCAAATACCACTCTGCTGCATCCATCAGCAAGGGAATCAAGGTGCTTGATTTCCTCCTCTGTCCTCCTCGAAGATGGACTATGATGCAAATACTTGTGAATAAAAACAGAGCTTTACAGCCACTTCATGTCCTGGTTCTGATCTCAGTAATCCAACCAAAATATAGCACAGATTCTGAGGATTTTCTCCTGGTTTTACTGGAGTTAATGAAACCAGGCTGTAGTTTTTGCCATTCATTCATTCAGATCACCCCACTGAACCAGGGTCTGTATTTGCTCACACCACTGACCTTCAGTTCTTGCTAAACTGAAGCAGCTCTGGAGGTGCATTGATACCAGCACAAGAAACACAGATTTTAGTGGAACTTTGGATTTGATGCTTCTTGGGAAAGCAGTTTCATGTTTGTGCTGCCTGGTTCCAGCTAAGCAGGACAGCTCAGTCCTGCAAGGCGAAGAACAACTTCCTTCACCAAAGCTGCAGAATGAGGCTTTACTTTTCAGCACAAATTCTTCACCAGCACCAACACAGACACCCCTGTGTGCATTTTCTTATGCACAGCAGTGTCTGAAAATGCAACTTTCCCCTCCATTCCCTAAAGCAGTACTTAAGAACTGGGTTCTGGTCTGTTAGATGTTGGCAATGCTGAGGGCCCCACTGGGCTCCACTGGAACGTGTCCCCATTTCCCTCAGACAGAATGATCACCCCAAATGAAATCAGATTTCCTTATTTTCCAACGAAATCCCAATTTCCTTATGGAACAAAATGCCAGCAGCTGGATTCTGCTGCTTCTCACAGCCACTAAAGTGACCAGGCACCCCTGGAAATGAAGCCCTGACTGGTGTCACTCCAAGCAGACTCTCAGTAGTTCATCACTGCTTCACTGGCCTTGGAATGAAAACACTTCTCTGCACAGACTGAAAGCTTGCCTGGCTTCCCTGTACCTTAATTAAGCATCTTCTCCATCATCCACCAAACTGCTGCTTAACACATCCTGGCAACTTGCCCCTCATATATTGCAGGAGATCTGGCTGGCAACAAACAGAGCTTATCACTGGGTATTAATTACTTGGGCATAAATAACATTCCCTCCTCTCTCAGCTTCATGATCCACCCTTTCTGATGGAAATATATTCATAGTAACAAGAGAGAGAAAACAATGAGGCGGCAAATTTAAGCCTGAAATGAATGATGAGTCTTGAAACGAGTGAAAATTAAAGCCAGGATAATTAAAATGAAAAATAAAGGTACATTTCTAAGAGGGACATTGATTAACTCCTGGAACCATCTGCCAAGGCAAGGGCTACGTTTTTTCATTATATCTTCAGATCAGTCTAAGAAATACACTCCAGTCAAAAGGAAGAGTCTTAATAAGCACAAATGTGGAAATTCATACAGGAGAAAGAAGTACCCAAGGCACGCAGGCCAGCTTGGCCATGCAGGAGCAGCAGTGGCACTGCCCAAGGACAGGACAGTTCAAAGGCTGGGGCTGGGAATGCACCTGATGCAAGAACCCCCCTGCATGTGCAGGGCTCCCTCCCAGTGCCTCCCCAAAGCCCAGCAGAGCACAGGGGCTGTGCTGTGCTGCTCCCTGCCTGCTGCACCCCCAGCTCTCTCAGAGAGGTGCCCCCAGCCATCCTGCAGAACTGGGTGAAATAAAGCACAGGAAAGGCAGCTTTTGGTTTCTCCAAAGCTCTCATGGATGATTGCAGGGCAGGAACACAGCCCTGGAACCCAACAGCTTCCCTGATCTGCACTGCTGAGGGGTTTGTGCTGTGCTGGGAGGGCTCTGGCTGTGTGCTGTTGGGAAATCATCTCAACATGCAGCTTTGCCTGCTGGGGACACAATGTGTACATTTGTGTGTGTATGGAGGCACCTGGGCTCATGTTTAATAATCCAGCCCTCAGGTGGGGGGTTAAAATGCAGGATTCAGGTGCAAATGTTTGCACACACAGCACTGGCAGCTTCTGAGAGCCCCTGTTATGCATAAGTGGCTCATACACGAGTTGTGGATGGATTCTGTTGTGAATTTGGCTTATCAGTGATACATTCATAAAGCAGATGTTTTCCATGCTTTGAATATGTATTTTTAGCTTGTTTACTGCATCCATTATAGAAATGTGAATGGTTATTCATGGGTGAACAGTGTGCTAAAAGGTTATAAATGTTTATTGTTTATTGTGGAGTATTAGTTAACATTTTTTGAAGTACACTGGTGAGTGTAAAGTTTATATGGGATATTTAGGTGGGTGGACATATCTGTGCAAGCTATTTCAACTCCTGTAAGAGATGCAGACTCATATTTAAATGTTCATTACAGCAAAAGTGGGTCTATTATGCTTTTATTCCCATGGTTTATTGTTCTGCACATGCTTGTGGAACAGCAGGAAACTCATCCAATTTTCAGAGATGACAATTCTGGAAGATGTGCTCTCCTGTACTTTCACAGAGGTTCAAAACACTCACTAATTAAATCTCTTTCAGGATAAGGACACCCCTGGGGCCTGCCTGACATGCTTTGGAAAGGGTCCCCAAACCCCAGAATAATGGCCAGGCTGCACAACTTGCAAATATGGTTTGAAACGACAGGAAACAGGGGGTGCACCCAGACCTGGGGGATCCCTGCCCCAGATCTGCTCAGCTCACAGAGAAAGGCAGGAGGGTGCTTCTCCCATCCTCCAGGACCAGGGAAGTGCTTTGGCTCAGCTCATGCAGACACTGATTGCAGCATCAGGAAGTTACTTGGGCACAACATTCCAACATTGTGTTTGGAATATCTGCAGATTCCAAACACAGAAGGAGCCCGTGAAGCCAACAGAGCACACTGCTCAAGGACTCTGCTTGAGAGGGCAGGAATACCTTCTTGTCCTGCACCCCATGTCCTGGGATGGATTTGCAGCCCACCCCACACCCCACCCTTCAGCAATTATCCAGCAACAACCCAAATTCCTGACATGGGGATATAGGAATTCCCAGACCCGACAGCAATAGGAAGGAGCAGTTTTGTGGGATGAAATCTTGAGGGCAGTGAGCACACAAAAGAGCTTTTGGGATATTTGCAGATGGCCACCTTCTCTCTGGAGGGCAAGAGCCAGGAAGGAGAAAGGAAGGAATCCAGTGCCATTTTCCAGGCTCTCTGTCTCTGGCCCCACCAAACCTCTCTCATGTTCAGCTGAGCTGGACAAGGCAGCCAGCTGGGCAGAGCTTATGGAACATTCCCCCGAGGGCTCAGACTGCTCTGCCTTGCACAGACCCATGGCAGGTTTGCTTTCCATTTCCATCTCCTGCATTAGGAGCTCACTTCAGCTACAGAGGAAAAAAAAAAAGCTGAAAACCAGTTTTGACACATAATTATCTTGCAGAGGCTGGGTGAGAAGGTCTCAGAAAAAGAACAAGCCATTCTAAGAATCTCATTTTTTCTCCCTGTTTTCTTCTGGCTGTTCCTCTGAGGTTTAGGATGGAAAAAGAAGAACCTGAGCAGAAAAACTAAAATGAGACCTCTGGAAAACTCTGCCCTCTCCAAGGCCACAAGATGCTTTCTAGAATTGGTGAGCATTTCCAATGAAGTTACTTCCCTTAGAAATGTGCTGTATAACTGAGTGGTAGTTCCTGGAGCCTGGAGGCCAAACTGGCTGCTGGCTCCGAAGATGGTTTAAGTACAACAGAGCCATGTTGTGCTCATTTTCCCATCCCCTCAGGAAAAAACCCCACAAATTTCTCTTTTATCTACATTATAACATTACATCTCTTGGTACTTCTTATCTCTGACCCCTGTTGAGAGTATTCTCCTCTTTGTTTCCACATGAATAAGACCATTGCTTTCTATTTCCAGTTTATCTTGTCTCTGTATTAAAATCAAGAGGCAAAACTGTATTTCAGATTCCAAGTGTGCAGCTCAGTCCAGACAATGTACATTTATTCACCAGATATAGATACAGTCCTTTCTATATGGAAAATAACTCCTGCATTTTATATATTATGTATTCTATATTCTGTTTTAATAAAGAAGTAATTCTGCAGGTATCCTATTTTTTCCACCAAAGTTTGAGGGGTAAGGGAAGAGATTTTCCCCAACAAGGCCATTTTTTTTTCTTGTGTTGTTGAAATTTGTGGAAATCTTTCATCTCAGAGACTGATTTTCTTCTTTCCTTTTCTGGATGAGACAATCCTCTTAGGGAAATCTGCTTCTCTGCTCCTTTCTAAAGATCAAAATTGTTGGCTTCGGTTATGTCAGTGTGTGTTCCCATTAGCTACAGAACCTCAGCACCTCAACCTTTATTTTAAATTTGTGCTTTGCAGAAGAGCAGAGAAATTTCCAAACTGCCACTTACCCAGTCTACCTACTCCAGAGCCTCTGAAATTCCTGAACATTCCAACCCCCAGATGGCTGCTTCCTTTGTTTTAAATCATTAATTGGAGACTGGGACGTTCAGGCCAGAGAAAAGTTCACTGGGGCAAAATCTAAACTTTCTCTGACCATGGGTAGCCTATGAAACGTGTCAGAGATTCCGTGAAAAGAGAACATGGAGCACTTCAGTTGGAGAAGACAAAATGTTGGATAAACATGTAAAAGGTTTGCAGGGAAAGGTGCCCTGTTCATATCAGACATTTTGCAGGAAATAAATCCCAGTGGCTGTGACCCTGCAGGAAAACACTAAAATCTATTTGTAAAATTCATTAAGGCAAAACACTTCACTACATAGCAGAGAGATTTTTCCCTTTCCCTTTAATTTAGCTGTAACAATGTCTACAATACATCGACTCACAAATTAAGTGAAGGTATGAAATCACATTCTTCATACTGAGATGGGACATTCTGGACTTGTTAAAAGCCCTCTCAAGAGGGGAAGAGTTCTACACGTCCAACGAACACCTTTCGAAACAACCAGTGGTGGGAATTACCATTTGAGCAGTGACGAGAAGAGTGAGCCTTGTCCATGGAGGTGGAGGTGCTTTGCAGAGGAGGCAAAGGTCGGAGCCGCGGGGGCAGGGAGGGCACTGAGGCAGTGCAGGAGCTGCCTGGAGGAGCAGCAGAGCTGGGCACGGTGCTGGGCTCCATCCATCCCCGGGCTCCATCCATCCCCGGGCTCCATCGATCCCCCGGGCTCCATCCCCGGGCTCCATCCATCCCCAGACTCCATCCATCCCCTGGGC